>PTEX01000120.1:1509261-1525453 GCA_003342815.1 Eudromia elegans
TAGATGAGTGGACAGTGAGGTGGATTAGGAACTGGCTAAATGACAGGGACCAGAGAGTAGTAATCAGCGGTGCCAAGTCCAGCTGGAGGCCTGTGGTTAATGGTGTCCCCCAGGGGTCATTCCTCAGTCCGGTCCTGTTCAATTTATTCATTAACGACCTGGATGAAGGGATGGAGTGCGCCCTCAGCAAGTTTGCTGATGATACCAAGCTGGGAGGAATAGCTGACAGCCCTGAGGGCTGTGCTGCCATCCAGAGGGACCTGGACAGACTGGACAACTGGGCGACAAGTAACCTCATGAAGTTCAACAAGGGCAAGTGTAGGGTCCTGCACCTGGGGAGGAATAACCCTAGACATGCCTACAGGCTGGGGACCGACCTCCTGGAGAGCAGCCCCGCAGAGAGGGACCTGGGCGTCATGGTGGACGACAAGTTGACCATGAGGCAGCAGTGTGCCCTCATGGCCAAGAAGGCCAATGGGATCCTGGGGTGCATTAAGCAGAGCATCTCCAGCAGGTCGAGGGAGGTGATTCTGCCCCTCTACTCAGTCCTGGTGAGGCCACACCTCGAGTACTGAGTGCAGTTCTGGGCTCCCCAGTGCAAGAAGGACGTGGAGCTGCTAGAGAGAGTCCAGCGCAGGGCCACAAAGATGATTAGGGGTCTGGAACATCTGCCCTATGAGGAAAGGCTGAGAGAGCTGGGCCTCTTCAGCCTGCAGAAGAGAAGGCTGAGAGGGGACCTGATTAATGTATATAAATACCTCAAGAGAGGGTGAGAAGAGGAGGGGGCTAGCCTCTTCTCAGTGGTGGCCAGTGATAGAACTAGAGGAAACGGCCACAAATTGAGGCACCCAAAGTCCCACAGGAACTTGAGAAAGAACTTCTTAACAGTAAGGGTGACAGAGCACTGGACCAGGCTGCCCAGAGAGGTGGTGGAGTCTCCTTCTCTGGAGATCTTCAAAACCCGCCTGGACATCACCCTGTGCCACATGCTCTAGGGGACCCTGCCGTGTGCAGGGGGGTTGGACTAGGTGACTTCTACAGGTCCCTTCCAACCCTAGCCATTCTATGATTCTATGATTCTATGATTCTATGATTCTATGATAAACCAACCCAACGCTTTCCTCTCACCTGTAGGAGAGAAATGTTTCACCTACCACCTCTCTGTGTATTAGGTAAGACTGAAATCTTTAACAGATGTTTTACTTATCCAGCTAGAGTTAATACTTTACAATACACTGTTCTTTTTTTTTAATCTTTCTCCATTATTATACTGCAAGAAGCAAGAATTCTGACCCTAGAAATCCACCTTGTTATTACTGTGATGAGTGTCACCATTTGCAAAAATAATAAATCAAATTCTTTATGAAGAGAAAGATGTCAGTGCATATAATTTGCCTTTTTAAAGTTAGAAGAGTTGCTAAATTCAGTATCTTGCAGCAAGAGAGAAATAGTTTTACTGCTAAGGTGCATATTTCATACATATCTTCTACACTGAAGACTGTCACCTTTCAATATAACATTTTTATATAATACAACATATTTCTTTAGGTGTTTTGCATTAATGAGTCACAACATCTGCAGATCTAGAGATCTAGTAGACACTTAGCAGTGAATACCAAAGACAAGTAAGGAATTTCCATGTGATATTGATTAAATACCTTCTTAGGCCACCCCTATTTGGTTTTCTTTTTAATTCAAAAAACTCAAAATAATTCTACATCTTAGAAGTTTTGTTTTTATGACATGAAACAGAGGAAAAAAAAAAAATCCTTAGAAGTGGGATGGGAATAACAGTATGTAGTGAAAACCCTGCTGGGATACTGTTGGAGAGCTTTGAAAAGGCAGAAGGAGGCAAACAGAGCAATCTGGTCCATACTGCCTACCGAGCATCACCCCTTCAGTGAAATATCTTTGGAAACAGGGAGTTACTTTGTCCATTTCCCAAGATAGTTTAAGAGTGAACTAATATTTCTGCAACAATTTGTTAGGAAACAGTTGGGAAACTGTTATATGTAGGACTTGAGATTGCAAACATTTTTCATCATCAGATAGAAGAACTCTGTGAACAGTTGCAAATATTATTTATTTAAATATCATCAACAAAAAATTCTTGTATCAACCTACAACTCATGAATCAGAATTGTCCTGCTATAATACTTCAGAAGACAGAACAAATCACGAGCATCCTGCAAGCTTCCTTTCTGATATAATTGTTTTGCCATGTTTTTTTTCATGAGATTCACTGACAAAGTACATAGTAAAGATTAAAAACAAGTATTAATAGCATATTGGAACAACAGCAACAAACAAAACATATTGATTTTGTTTGCAAATCTTAAATACATCTTAAATCTGAATGAATATAAAATAACAAGAAGTCCTATGGATTAAATCCATGGAGCATTTTGGACATCTGATTGAATTTTAGGCATTGTTATATAATACTGTAATTGCCAGAGATGTCTTGCTGCTGACACAATCTCTGTAAATAAATTCATCTTGGTCTACATTTAAGTATCTGCAAAAACCTCTAACTTATATGAATGTAGTTCACATATTTAGGTACAGTCTGGTCTGTAATCCAGTCACACATCTAAAACCAATGTATTTGGCTTGCAGAATTAAATCCAAAATTGACATATCTGAGAAAAAGAATTACAAGTACATGAAAACATGTTTCATATTAAACACATTTATCTCCTTAGATGTTCTCTCTCTAAGTCCTCCTCACCATTCTGCTGTATTCTTTTTAGACTGAAAGGAAATAAAAACACTAAAATGGGATATATGAGCAATGGAGTGAGGGAGAGGGGAAAAAAAAGAGCTTGCCTTCACAAACCGGAACTTTCCCAGTCCATGTGCCATCAGATCTACAGGCTCTATGCTCTGATCCTCCTGCCAGAAAGAAGCCTGGTTGACAAGTATAAATCAATGTATAGCCAAGTGAAGGAAGATCCATTCCTGCAACATTGGCATGAGTTGGTGTTTCTGGTTGTTTACAGCTGTGAGCTAAGAAGAAAACATGAATTATTCTTTAGTCAAAATAGTGAAAATATTTCTGTAGGAATAGGCTATACACATTTTGACAGGTAACTAATTAATCTAGAAACATCAATAAAAATACCATACAAATGTTCTTTCTTAATTTATATTAAAATGCAGTATATACACAGTATGTAATTATTAACTAGTGTTATGAGTTTGTAAATATGCTCTTGAAAATAGACCTTTCTTTAGAAAGAGAATAAGAATCAACTTAAATGCACTCCTGCATAACAAAAATATGTGAATACAGACATCATGGCATTATACGAATTGTAACAACTTTTTTTTTTTTTTTTTTTTTTTGGGGGGGGGGGATACCAATTTTAAATATCAGGTACAGAAATTAATTAGCAATCCTAATTTCAAGAAAAGCATTTCACATCTTTAATAGCCACCAGCATTTGAGATTTTTGTGTTATCTCAAAAACAGTGTACCACCAAGAACAGAGTTAACCTTTCAGTACTAGACTACTGATTTGATATTTGCTTAGTGGAAACATTTGCACAAACTGAATCACTATTGTTTGCTTCTCTGGATATGTTCACCATATGCTGAAGTGACCATCCTAAGTTTCCCTTGTATGGTGAGACTTGTTGGAAATTGTTACCATTTTCAGCATCTCTTTGGCCAGCTGACAGAGACTCTGTCCCTCAGCAGGGATAATTTAGTATTAATGAATACCCATGATAGGCCCCAAATTTTAAGTATTACTCAAAACAAACAAACAAAAAAAAGGAATTATTTTGCTCATTAAATTTCATTTCATATTTCTAGCTGCTGTAAGCTAGCAATGTAAATGTATATTGACTTTGCTACATTGATGGTATTGCATGAATAGCCTTTTTAGAAAATAATTGTTAATTTTAGGATTAGTAGAAATATTTATTCACTCTGTGAATTACTTACGTATACATTCTGGCTGAATTCCACTCCATGTAAGATCAGGAAGACAAGTTCTTGTTGTTGAGCCATGAAGAAGATGTCCCTTTTTACACTGAAACTGAACAACATTTCCTACCTGTTGAATCCAGAAAGCATATTAATATTGTTGTGAGAATTTTTTTTTTTTTTTTTAATATTCAACACAAAGTACATGCTGAGCATATTCTAAGGCCCTTTCTGTTGAAAGTTTCATAGCTATTTTGGTATTTTGCTTCAATCATATTTAAATTATTCTACCTGCATAAAAATACTTTGAGAAAGAGCATCAAACCATTGCCTCCTATGATCTCCCTGTTTGCTGCCTTCGCCCTAGAGCAGTCAAGGCTTTGTGGTCTGTAAATAAAATTCTCACATGCCTTAACTCAAGGTTGGAAGTAACTCAGGGGACCTGCATACCCTCAATGGGTAGTAGATCCTGATGGACTTCTGCTGGACTACAGATATCTTTGTGGAACACTTGTGCACTTGAGGCAACCAACAATTTATAACGAGAATTTTTTCGTTAGAACACACAACAGCAGTCAACAATAGTGTCTCCTGTTTTGAAAAGTATAATCTTGTAATTTTATTACATTTACATTTACATTACATTTACATTAAAGTAAAAAAAAAAAAAAAAAGACTATTTAAGTAGCATACGTACTAGAAAACACAAGACCGCTAAAATTTACAATACGAATTCATTAAGATTTGTTTGCAATTCTTATACTTTTAATGAGTGTGTGTCACATAAAAAAGAAAATGGAATTCTTTGGTGAGTAACTGTTTCTGCACAGTCATAACATGAAATAACTTGTTCGGCTTGTCCAGTCACTGTGAAATTGCTGAAAGTGCAAATAATTCTCAGTTTTCATCAAATTCAGGGAAATTAGATTACAAGTATATAATTCAGCAAGTAGTTTATTACATGCTGTGAGAGGTTAACTCAAATATCAAAGTGCAAAGATCTCATCTACCGCTCTGTAGTAAGCTGTATTAATGTATTTATCAACCAATGTTGAAAAGAGAAGCTAAAGAATTTGAATGGCACATAGCAGCATATTTATGGTTTGTATTTTTTTAAATTTTTGATTAAATATAGAATGCTTGATTCAAATTGATGCCCAAAGTCAAAATGTTGGCACTTTCACAATAGCTTACACCTGGTAACTAGCATTTCACTGCTACAAGCAGTCATTTGAATCTTTATAGTACTACTCCATTTCAAATCAAGCCTCTTATCAGAATGAAGTTTAATAATAACCCACGAAGTGCAGATAGTAGCTCATCAACACTGTATGTGATTTAAAATTCTTTTTTCTTTCCTCTTTACAGTGCTCATTGAACTATGTAATTACTTTTAAAAGATTTTGAAGTATACTAAACCACTTTCAAGATGAAGTATATAGTGGGAAAACATTAACAGTTACAGAAGTTAAACTAAATAGAAACAGAAGTCCGTTTTTTCTGATAAAGGGTTTATCTGAAACAACTGCCACCAACATACTTTACAAGCACTTCTCCTCTCATGAAACTTCAGTAATCTGTCCATATCAAAACAATCTTCATTCTAAACTATGTTAACACCTGCCTATTTAATCTTTAGCTGTCAAAGCACACAACACTTTGTGGTCTTTGACCCCAGCACCCTTTACCCTTTCATACCTGCTCATGTTAAAATACCTCAATCCTAGTATGAATATTTACTATAGTTAATATACATATGATATGCTTTTATATATATATTTACATGCTATTCATTTAAAGAGGACTTAATAGTCTTCCTGAATATAAAGTAGCTTTTTTTTTTTTTTAAATAACGTGGAGTAGTTGGACCTCATGGATATCAATCAAAATTAGAGTTCTCTATGTATATGTACTCATTCATGTACTCATACTCAGATATCTAATTCTAAACTGTAACTAAAAGACTCAAACTCTGTTATTGACAACTCAATGAAAAGCTATTCTGTTTCTTGCAACTACTCAGTCATAGTACCTTGATTACTTTCAATTGACATTTTATGTGCTTCTATCTAAAAAAGTTCTTTTCAGAGTTCAACAAGTCTCAGGATATGATTAGCTTTCGTACATTATCTCAATGCTATCTAAATATGGGCAATATCTAAATTACTAGATAAATGACCAATCCTGACAATATCAGCTACTTCTGGAGTTAATTATTTAGCATGTTCTTATGAGCATATCATCTCAAAAATATTTTTTTATTGGCTAGAATCTCTTGCAAAGAAGAGAAGATCAACGGATCATAAACACATACCTAAAATGTGTTCAGTGTATTCCGGAAAATTCAGCATATAGTAATTCTACTAACAAAAAAATGGGATGAATAGAAATCTCCTACTATGAGAGCTGAAAGAGCTGAAAAATCACATCCCTACAATCTTAGGGCAAAAAAGGGAGGAGGAATATTCTGATTTTTTTTTTTTTTTTCTTTGACATTTTTCTCAGCCTCCCACAATTTTGGACTAGTTCTTCATGAGCAAAATTCCCTGCTGGGCAGACATATAAAGAGAAAAATGTTCAACTGAAGAGTAGGAACAAGGAACGTACAGAAGATTTTCCACAATCTGCCCACCATCACTGCAGCCCTGTCATTGATGAAGGTTTATGCAATCTGCCAAATCCACATTCGTAGTTTGTATTCATTAAATCAGTTTTTAAGTTCAGTAATACAAGCACACCAAGGTCCAACCAAGATACTTTAGTAACTTCTGACATTTTGTAAGTGGAAATTTTGTGTTGATAGCCTTCCAACTTTCTATATAAAAAAAGTGTTGATATCAATAAAAGGAGGCAGTCTTTCAAAATTTATTTTTCTACCTAAAGCACCATAACATTGAAATCACTTTCCTTAGACCCTCTTACTATTTTAAACACACAAGGAAAGCATCCTTAAAACTGAATATCAAAAACGTCCACATTAGAGAAATGTAACTTTTATATGTAGGACCCAGAAGCAGCAGAAAATATACAATAGCTATCTCAAAAAGTTTAGGTTGATTTTAGAAATGTTGCCATGTCCTTCAAGATTAGATTAAAAATAAATAAAGAATGAGGCCACTTACTCCTCAAGAAAAGAGGATGCTATAAAAATATTTTCCCAGTTTAGTGTTATTATCTAAAGAAATTCTGTTCAGGAATACTGTTACGCCATAAGCACCAGGTGGCACTATAATATAGTCTTGCATATTCTTAAAAAAAAAAAAAAAAACAAACTCAATCTTGTGAAAATGTTCAGTGTCATTCAAACTCTTATTCAACTTGCATAGAAAAACTGGTGTATATATCTGGGGAAACACCCAAAATGTCTTTATTCATGATGCCACAGTCTTTATTTTCAATCCTGAAAACAAGGAGAATCCCATATGTGCTGTTTCATATCTCTGTTCCATAGCTGGTTTTTCCATAGTATAAGTTGTGGTGTGGATACTCAAAAATTCATTTTTTAATTCTGCTAAGAACCAAAGACTATTTCCTATTGCCCAGCAGAGGAGATACAGCCTTTAGAGAAGAAAAGGTAAAAATACCAACCTGTAACCATATATTAAAGTAGTATGAACCTCTAGATAAAATACATATTGCAGAATAATAAATAATATTATGAAGTTATCCTTATTATTGCTTATATCACTTATACCAATAACATATGTTTCTAACTTTCATGGTCGACTCTACATTTCAATTTGCTTGGTCTTCAGTTTAGCAAAGAACACCAGGACCCTGAAATGAGTTTCTCCACCTCAGCAATTCATGTCAAATGATTGAGATACTAAGAGAATATCAGTTATTTCTCTTTGCTAACTTTTTGCAACATAATTTAAGAGAATGAAAATATAGCTCCTGAATTTTTTGTGGTATCTCTAATCCTGTATCCTAGAGACACAATATTGCCATTACTATTAGAGAAGAGTGTGCTTGCAAGACCTCAGGGCTGATGCTTGCCAGGTTTCCTTTAGGTGCACTTGTCTGGCCCTGCCTACATCTTTGGTTTCAGTTGTGTTAGTGCTAACATCAAATTTTCTTCTGACCAGGGGGCTGTGGCTAATTTTACAACCACAGTGTACATAACAACATAATAGACATAATAAAAAGCTCCTATGCTGTGCAGATTTAAATATTTATGACTAAAATAATAATGCAGTGTAAAAAAAATATAGGTCTGGAATGATGTAGCAAAGCCCTTGAGGGAAGGGGATAAAGGATGCTGTGAAAAGGACAAAGGCATGGAGTGACAACATATGGCGACATACACTAGGTCCTGGAAAGCCCGTGGCTCTAAACTCATCCAAGATCTGTCAAAGAACCTGAAGCTAGACAAAAACAATCTCAAGTAAAAAAGGAAGAGTAACTAGCCTACACAGAATGTACCATACATAGCAAACTTCGATGTCAGATTGAGCTGCAGACCAGTGAAGAAAGATCAAGGTGAAGCAGCATATTAGAAAATGTAAAAATAGCTGCAGTTGAATGAAAGAGAGTAAGTGAAGGGGAGGTGTGTGGGGAGAAATCACATTCCTCCCAGGTAAATACTCTAGATGCTGACACTGTAAAACACACCAGCAAGGCCAGACTGATGCCAGAGCCCTCAGGATTCAGGGAAATGGAAGGAATCAGAAAGAAAGAAAAAAAAAAAAAAAAAGTTAGAAACCAGGATTCAGATGTATAAGTATTTTAACTGAACTTTTATGTACAGAAGTAGTATTATTCTCTGTTGTTCCTTCCTCCCTCATTTTTTTCCCCCACAATAATTACATCTGGACTAATCGAGATTCTTGAATATGACTGTTAAGACTTTAAACATTCTACAAATTCTTGGCTTTATGAGGTGTGTTTCCTTTTTACACACAGCCAGTATTTGGGAGTAGCATAACCTAACTGTAAAATTCTGTGGTCAGAGAGTTTCTAAAAGACTAGATAGCTTTGGTAATTAAAAAATTAAGCATGAAAGTTCATAAGATGATTTTGACACTACTTTGAGAACATAATTAACAATGATTTTTAGTTATAGTTAAGTGCCTGTCCTGGTAACCTAAGAAAACACATAAAATACAGTTGTGTTCTTTGGGCTGTTATTCTTTGTAATTGAATATACTTTTGCATGAGAAAAGATATAACAGAATTTCCAAAAAGCATAAGACTTATGTATGGTCTGGTAAGACTAAAGCTATATTTTCACAACGAAGTTCATGATGACAACTGTGCTGGTGGAGACAGTGATACTTCTGTATTACAACACTTTTTTAGAGATTTCATCCCAAAGTTCTATCACCATGACAGCATTACATTCACAGGATAACTTTTACAAGATATCTTCAGATAGCAGTTCATATGGCATTTTATAAAATGGAACCCAAGAGCTAATAAAAGGCAACTGGCAATGCAGCTGTAACATGACTTTTTCTCTTTTTATTTCTAAATTCTTATTACAGATTATTGATGAAGTGGATATTCACCGAGTCCTAAAGACATTTGGACTCTGTAATAGCTCTTCATTATAACATATTGCTAAGATAGATCTGTCAAATCAAAAACAGTCAGATGAAGGGCAAACATCCCAGAAGCATAATAGTCATATAAAGTGATGCCACATGCTATGTCTTGTTCTTGGTGAACATTTGAACAGACAAACACTTTATTACAAAAATTCTGTTTTAACAGTTGAAGCAACACTAAACTTTGAAGTGGAGATCCGTGCTTTTTGTTAGGATAGGGTATGGGAGGCCAAGTTCCTATATTCCATTCTCTTAGTCAAGTTCGGAAATGTCAAACTTGTCTGTAGTTCCAAGTCCAATAATAAGAGAAAAAACAAAAACAGTGCTGTGGAAATTGATGATTTGCTATTTGTCTTGTGAAGGCTAAATAAAGTCAGTTATATAGCCAGGTGAAAAAGAAATAATGTTCTCAAAGAAGTACCAAAACAGGGCTCCACCCATGAAGGTTTGCTCTAAAGTATATATATATATATATATATATAAAAGACAGAGATATAAATTAAAAACTTAGCCACCAAGTATAAAAGGTTACTTAAATGACTTCATTACTTAGTTAACAGCATGAAAAACAAAGAAAAAACAATTGATATAAATTCAATTTTTTTTCTTTACTTTAAATAGAAGAAAAGTCATTGTATTATTATTGCATTCATACAATCCATACAGGAAGCCTACTATAACATAACATGAATTCAGCTATATGTTTACCATTTAAATGGGTCATAATATTATTAAACATATAGTTATGTAATATTTCTTTCCAAGATCTATGGATGATAGTTTGTCTAGAATGGATCATTTTTAGTGACATTTTTTTTCTATCCAATAAGGAGCTAAATTCAGTTTCATCTGTGAGAATGACATTCCTACCCTGTCCTATATTAACTATATAATCACATTTTCAGTAACCGACACTGACACACAAACATTTAGTTTCTATATGGAACCAATTCATTATATGAGAGCTTGAAGATAAGCTGCTGCTTTAGTAAGGTTCAACAGCTTATACAGTTGACAAAAAAAAAAAAAAAAAAACAAAAAAAAAAAAAAAAAAAAAAAAAAAAAAGTTGTTGAACTAAACTGTCAGATTTGCCAATTAATATGCAAGGCACCAGACATATAACTGTGGGATCATGGGTTTAAATTCTGCTAGCAGCTATACTTGTTTTAGAAGTTATTTATAAGATGCCATTTTGCCTGTTATTTTAGCAGTGCCATGCTAGGTCTGAGTGATGGTTTCATTCACAACCACAACTACATCTCAAATGAAAGAGGTCACATTGCTTCTTCAGTGTAAGAAGCACTCATTAATATGCCAGAGAAATTCTGACAATAAAATTGCAGAAGATGGTCATTGTAGTGATTCATTTCTTACTCAGTTGATTAAGGAGATGCTCTCTAGCATAATATTGTATTATACCCAAAGGAAGTTAGCTCAAGGACTAGTCGCCCCTGCATGTTCTATCTTTGCATTAAAAAGCACTGCACTTCATTCTCTGGAGAAAACCAAGTCAAATATATTATCAATTTTCTGTGATTGATCTGGTAGAATCTAAAATCCCAAGTACTGATAAAAATTTCACTAAGCAGAAGATAAAGGACACTAAAATGACAAATCAAATGACAAATCATTGGCCATAATCCTTTGAAAAGTCTTTCACTAAAACCTGTTATAAACATCTGTGCTGTATATCTGCTCAAAATTTCAGTCAGCGCCTTTCTTCATTTCTGGCAACCTGCGGGCTTCATTTAAAACCTTCTACTAGATAGGTGCTAGATATAACCTGCTCACGCGCTCTCTCTCTCTCTCTCTCTCTCTCTCTCTTCTACCTCTTCATCTTCATGTGACCAGAGCTTCCAGCCCTGAACAGAGGAAATGTCTCACAGATTATTCAGTTTCCAACTGGAGCACGTGCAGCCATCGTTCCCTCTTTGCCACCAGTTCCTGTGGCACAACAACACCTGGGCTACATTAGGCAGAGCTTTGCCAGCAGGTTGAAGGAGGTGATCCTTCCTCTCCATTCTTCCCCTCAGTATAGGTGAGCCAACACCTGGAGTGCTGGATCTAGTTCTGGGCTCCCCATGGTACTACTACAGAGAGTCCAGCAAAAGGCCACTAGGATGACTGAAGCACCCATTTCTCATAAGATGAGAGTCTGAGAGAGCAAGGACTATTCAGACTGGAGAAAAGAAAGCTCAGAGGGTATCCTATCAATATATATAACAGGGGAGGAGTAAAGATGGAGCCATACTCTTCTTGGTGGTGCCCAGGAAAAGGACAAGATGCAGTGGGCAAAAATTGAAACACAGGAAATGCCACTTAAACATAAGGAAAGCTTTTTTTTCCTGAAGGTAGTCAGACCCTGGATCAGGTTGCCCAGAGAGGATGTGGAGTCTCCATCCCCAGAGATGCTCAAAAGCCAACTGGACATTGTCCTGGGCAAGCCTGGTCTAGGTGATCCTGGGACAACAGCAAAGTTAGACCAGATGGTCTCCAGACATGCCTTCCAATTTCAGTAACTATATTCCTTTGTGGTCACATCAATAAAAACAGAAGTTCTCTCAGAAAAAAAAAAAAAAAAAAAATTGAATGCGTGTACATAAGCAGTTTGGCACAGTCTTTCAAGGTGATAACCCATACTTGACAAAGAGCAGTGGACACACACTGGTGTTGAAATACTGAACGCCTTCAAGCCTAAATCAAGTAGCCTTCAATCGCCAGGGTTTAACAAAGTGTAAAGCATTGCTAACAGGGTGAAAAGGTCAGTGCAATTTGTCAGCTAGGAATAAGGGAAGACATTACCACTCAAACAATTAGCTCTTTTCAGTACACAAGCAGTTTCTGGTCCTCTAATTATTAATTTATAAATCTAGGTTAGCTAGGTATTACAAAGATTAATAGACAAATTAATTATTAAATAAATATAGTATAAACTACCTGATAACCAAATGTGTTGTTCTGTGATCCATGTCGTGGGACTCCTGGATTTTCACATGCTGTGCGAGTAGGTTCTTAAAAACATAGATAAATGAGAAAACAAATTACAATATTTTAGTAAAACTTGCAATTTTTTTTTTTTTTTTCCCAACAGCATGCATTAAGCTAAGGAATCAAAAATAAGGTTCTTTGATTTCTAAAAATATAGAATAGCACTATGATACTCCAAAATAGCTGAAAATTCCTAGATTGACTGGGCAGATAAAGAACAATAAGAAATCAAGAAATTTCAGTGTTATGGATGTTGCCTTACCTATACATCGAGGAGAGGATCCACTCCAAGTGCCATCTGCTTGGCAAATTCTAGTGCTGGAGCCAACCAAAATAAAGGGAGGATTGCAGCTGAAAGACACTTCTGACTGATAGATAAAGCTCTTGCCTTCTCTTTTCCCCTGAGCAGGTACTCCAGGGTCACCACAGAATTTTGCTATGAGAAAAGACATGATACAAAAGGCATTTATCACTTATTAAAATATATGAAAATAACACTCACATGATCTCAGTCAAGTAGATATTCCAAGTTTTATTATTAACAATAAATACACAAGCATTTGATATCAATTCAAAGAGAGACTAGAGATCTAAGTATGCTTCACTGTCCAGTAGTTGCTGTCCACTGTCCAGCTAGTTGCTAGCTGTTCAAAAATGCCTAAGTAGTGGGATTGGTCAGTAGCTTGAAGCTGACCCTTCATCCATGCAAGAGTTTTGTTTGTTTGTTTTAAGCACAAATTATCAATATTTTGCCTCTGTCCCAATTCATCAACATCAGCCTGAAAATCTTCCTGTAGAGAGTAATTAGAGAGAGTAACCAAATCTTTAGCCTTATCTCCTCTTTTCTGTCCATTGTTCTAAATTTCTATACAATTAAAGGATTTATTGGAGAGATTTGGTGTTTACAGAAGTACAAGACTTGAAAGCAATTACAGATAATGAGAGTGAGTACACACATGCATGCCATATACCTAAAACATTAAAAAAAATAATTTCAGCAGCAGCAATCTAAAAGTCAAACATTAATAGTGTTTTATTGGAAGAGATAAATTTGACTTTAAGAACATAGCCTTTGATTAGTGTTTTTACTTTAAAACTAACTTCTGAGATATTCCTTATGCATATAACAGAAAGAACTAGGTGCACTGCTGGCAAATTTACTGGCCTCTTTTTGCCATATAAATTACTGAATACTGTCATAAGCTGGATTTTGATAATTGATTCAGGAAATGTAATCAGCTATGGTAAATCCTGTGCCATCAGATTACATTATTCCTTGACACACCATGAATTCCAATATGGTACAGTCTAATTTTATCTCAACCAGGAAATAATGTAATACAAATGAAAAAAAAATAGAGATGTGCATAAAGACTACAGGACATGTTCAACACAGCAGAAATTTCAGCTCTATCTTCCTCTCCATAAACAAAATTCAAGTTACAATCACTTCTCAAAGTACATTTCTAATTCTTTCATTTTTGTTGCATAGGTCCTTAGCCTTCCAAAAGATCTGATCACGTTAAATGATCCTGCTCCCTGTCACTGTGAAGACTGTGAAGACTAAATGACTGTAAAAGAAAAAGCTTAATCTACAGTAAATCAGAAATGCATACAATTTCATGGCTTATAGCAGAAGAGATTGTCAGCAAAATTATAGTCTTGCTTCCAAAAAGATCTGTGAATTGAGAGCTGTGCTGGTGTGAAACTTATTGCTTGAGGTTGTAATGTAGCAAACACTCTCAAGGAAATAAATAAATTAGCACACTCACATTGAAATGCTGTTTTGGTGAGCTGCTTAAATTTTTATAAAAATAAATGAAGTCTATCATTCATTTGTGACAGAGATACCACCTTTACTCAGTTGTGAAATACCCGCTGGCTGTCTTTTATATAGGTAACTATGGAAACCAGGCACCATGGTAATTCACAGCAGTTTTGTCTCCGTTACTGAAAGAGGGGACTACAGTCTGTACGGAGTTAGAGCAGACTTGAAGTTCTGCGAGATCTCCTATTCCCCGGGGAAAAGTTTTTCTAAGGATTCCGAGAGCCTTTAATAAAGGTAAGGCAGTGGAGCTCAGGCACTGAGCTGGCAGCTCACATTAGCTTCAGAGCATTTAAAAAAAAACCAAAAACAAAAACAAAAAACACCACAACAGAGAGTCCTGCCACCTTGGAAAATTTCTGAACACTTCACTCGACTACCTTAATTCTTCAAAGAAGCTTAATTGAGGAACAATAATTAAAACTGTAGCTAAGCTGCTTCTGGCATAGGACTCTGGTTTCATTTGCTTTCTACTGGCAAGCTTATGAACACTGTATTTCTTTAATGGTACAAAATGCTATATCATTAATTAGACAAATTTACTAGATCACAGAGGACAAATAGCTAGCCAAACACTTGATCATATTTCATTCTGAACTGTTACTCTATGTCCTAGTTCCACAACAATAATTCCATGTGCCCCTTGCATATCTTCAGCTAAAGGCTGTATGGAACCAAGCTGGGAAGTAAATTTCTGATGTCAGGAGCTGCTCAAGGATTACTCATTGGGAATGATTTTCACCAGCTCCCTCTCATTTCTGCCAGATGGCAGCTAGTTTAAACTCTTCGACAAGCATTGGCTGCCAGTTGATTTCTATGGCAAGCCTATGGGTAACCTCTGCACATCAACAGCACTCAGTTAATGCAATATCTGCATGAAAAGAAACTTTTAACTCCTGAGCAACAGCATTTCTGTGCTAACTACACATTTCAAAGAGTTTAAAGGTGGAGCTCTTTTATGGGGTATATTGCAGTATTTCGACATCTAGGATGATAAATAAATGCTACCGCAGCTGAAAGAAGGGTAAAATCAAGAACAAAATAAGGTAATGAAAAACATTTTTCAAGGTCTTGATATCTTAATAAAGTAGATTCTAGAACAGCTCCATATAGTAAACTTAGTCAACAAATGATGGATGTCACCTTTGATTGAGCAGGCTTGTCAGATGTTAAATATTTTTTCCAAGAAATCAAGTTTTAACCTTGTTTCCATTTTGAAATATATAGTTTCAGCAGCATTAAAGAGATGTGGCTTATAGTATGGCAATATCATTTCTTTTTTTAAAAAAAGAAAATTAAAGAAGCTATATAATGTACTTTCATAGGACTAGGATATAAATATAGGCATAGTGAAAAAAAATCCTGGAAAAGGAAAGAGAAATAATGCAAAAAAAGTAAAAAAAATTCAAATCAATTTTTGGAAACTGCAATGTCACCAAGATGTAATCATTTCTCTTCTAATTAGACCCCCTGTGCAAGAACATTACATTCTTCAATACAATTGATTGAATGTCTCTCAAAAGCAACACAATCACTAAATAAATAAATATATAAATATATATATATATATATATTTCAAGGACTCCTGCTGGGATCCTGTCAACTAGTCAACCTTGCCAATCGACAAAACCCCACGGGATATCAGAGAAAATTTGTCACAAGTAATGAGTAAATAGAAGACTTTACAACAAGATCTTCTCTGTCCTATAGGCAGCTGGATCTAAAATGACACTCCGCTGACTCTTGATTTGCTTGGAATTATTTAATATGCCTTACCTGTTATATTCTATTTTCCACCTCTTCCCTTCCCCGCCTCCTCCCCCCTCCTTTTGTCTGCAAGTTTGTTTACTTTGAGGTCAAGTTTGAAATAAGCTAAACTACTGCTGAAAAAAAAA
>PTEX01000120.1:1525928-1671069 GCA_003342815.1 Eudromia elegans
GCTGAAACAAGTCAGAAAGAAAGACTACACACACCAAAAAAAAAAAAAAAAAAAAATCACTGCACAGATTATAAAATGTACCATATTTATAATAATCTTGAAGATATATTACAAAATAATTTTGCTTGTCTATTTAGGAATCATTGACTACAGCTATTTTTAGTTACACGAAATAATCATATGCTTTCTTCCTGTTAACTAGGTATATTCTAGATATTAACTTTTTTTTATAATTATTATTATTCACCTCCGCTCACCAGAAAGCATCCAGCTTCAGGCTGGAGGCAAAAGCTTAAGGATTTTCCTTATTTTGAAAAAAATCAGTATTACTACCTCTAATATGATGGTCACCAGAAGTTTTTCTGCACAGTCCTTCATTCCCAGAGGAAAAAAAAAAAACAAAAACAAACAACTTCCTAAGGAAAAGGAGAGGGAAAGAAAAAGGGAAAAAAACCCTCCTAGAAGTCCTAAGAAAGAGAATCAAAAAGCATCACAGGACACAGCAATAAATGAAGATAAATACAGTGATGAGGATAAAAGGGCTCTTAGCTACAGAAAGGAGTAGTAATAGAGAATTGCTAATTGACAGCTAAAGGAAAAAGCCTATAAAAGAAGAGAGATGAAAGAAAATATGTATGAATTGGAACAGAGAAAATTGATTAAAAAAGAAAAAAGGTACTAGAATGAATGAGAAAGAGAAAAGGGATAAATAAATAGGGAGTGAAGAGAACATTAGTGGGAGAAAGTGTGCAAAATAAAATAGAAGGTAAGGGAAACCAGTTTGACTGAATTCAGTGGAGACAGCTGGTGTAAATGAGGAGTGATGATGACTAAAAATAAAGGAGAGAAAAGAGAGGTCACAGGAATAGAGATGAAATGCTGCACTCATAACCTTTATGCTTATGTTCAGTCAGTTGCCATCCCACTTGCTTAAGGAAGTCAGATGTACTAAATCAGGAGAAGAGTGTTTTTGAATGTGATCTCTAGAAGATTCACAAGATACCATTTTTATTATTAGGTATTTCGGAGATAGAATCACTTCTATCTGCATCATAAAGATGCTCTGCAGCATCATTCATCACTTTTTGAGAATTGTAGATGAAAGCCAGACTATTATTAGAATAATCCTTTGGCAATCAGGCCCTATTTTTGAGACTCTGAGACTTTGCCATGTTTTCATGATGTTTTAATGAAAGCCAGGCAACATAGATAAGCCACAGAAACCACATTAATTTGTAAGACTCCATCTATATTCTCCAAGAGCTTCATTACTAGTCCTTCTAAAAGAAGCTTTATGTTTTAGCTTCTGAAATGAATAATAAAGTTAAAAATAGCTGTTGACAATAAGGAAGGACAGGGAAGGATGAAAATAAGGGTAGTTTCAGAACTGGCTGGGGGGAGAACAGCATAGCAAGGCAGATGCTTCACCTAATGTTTTATCAAATAGTCAGCCAATACACACATTTATCAGATTTTCAGATAAAATTAGATTACAAAAAGCAAGTCAGCAGAAAAAAAATCAGTGTGTGAATAGTTTATATTAAGTTGCAGATGTATCCTGTTCAACTAGGCAGAAATGGAGAATCATTTATGTCTTCTGTTTCAACACCATTGAGACAATTATGTATTTGTTTTCTGGGCAGTTCATTTTCCAATTATTTAACTAAATGGTAGCAAGGTACCCTGGCACTTTATTTTGACAGTATGAACAAGTTAATATACATTTCAGATATACTACTTTATATCATATATTTCTTTTCATTATACAGTCAAAAATGTGTGTGCAAGGGGATTGTTAATTGCTGGTGCATATTATTTTTTATCATTTCACAGAAACCAGCATAGAATAGCAGGAAGCTCTGAGAAGCCTAGCAATTCTGTATATGGTTATTATTCAGTATATTTATACAAGCCGCAAATATGTATGGCCTAAGAGTGACTCAAGAAAGTGACTCAAAAACTCCAATCAGAGATTACTCTTTGAGCTAAGTCTTTGAGCTGTGGTCCTTAAGAATCAGAGGCTTGGAAACTGTTAGGGAGAGTACATCATAAATGTTTATCGTGTCTCAGTATCTTCTAGGTGTACAGACACTCTTGGGGACAAGTTACTGGACTTTTGGCCAAGTAAACCCAGTAGTGCCATTTAGAGAATACCCATCATTAGGTAGTTTCCTAGAAACATTTAAAATTTGCCAAATATTTTGATGTAAATTGATGATGCTCAAAGGTGCACATCTAAAGGAGGGACTGGCAAAAAAATCTTAGACTTATGGGGAGAGTAACCCAGAGAAATATGGCTATTGGTAATGTACAACTGTATATGACCTAATCCTTTTCCAAAAGCTTCTATCTTTTGCTTAATTAACGTGTTTTTATAGACCATGACATAGGTAAGTCACCTTAGTATAACTCAATGTTATGTCTTAACCTTATTTAGAAACATTGAAAAAAAAAGTAGAAACATTAAAAAAATCATCTTTTAAAGTACCTAAACTGTCATTTCATATTGACTAATTCCGCGTCTAAGTAATAAACAGTTATAGAAAACTAAGCTACAAAGAACTGTCCAACCTATTTGGTGGCTATAAGATTATAAAATGAGACAAATAACCAAATGATGAAGTCACAGATCTTGTAGCCAAGAAACCAATGCAATATATGTAATATTAGCTTTGGGATACTACAGAAATATTTGGATGACACACTGCAATAAACAGAAGATGTAGATGTCACAGAAGTATCCAACAATCAAAATAAATGTTGTACCTTTGCAAGCTGGGATTACTCCACTCCATGTGCCATTGCTAGTACAAGTGCGAACTATGGAGCTATTTGATTCCATCGTATACCCAGGTTGGCACATATATGTAACATTTTGTCCAACAACATAATCATCACCATATCTCATACCATTAGCTGGAACTCCTGGATCTCCACAACTGATAACTGCAAGTGGATAGTTAAAGAACATATTTAAAAACCTGAATGTGATTTACTAATATATAAAAGAGGAAAAACTTATGCCAAAATTAATAATTTATGATAAAAAAAAAGAAAAAATATGATACATGTGTTTGTCCTCTCACAGAAGATAAACATGTTATCTAAATTAGCTACTAAACACAACATGTGGAGTTATACAGCAGTTACATTTTAGATAAAATTAATATACCTGTTCAAAAAATAGAAGTAATAGGCTGTACAATTTTAATCAGTATAATTTCAAGACCTTAAAATGAAAAGGAAGACTAGAAATTAGTCATATGTTACTGTCACTGATACCCATAATTGTTCATATCAGCTTAGAACTTCATAGTTAAGAAAGCAAGTATATACTGTGTAGTTTACTTATCCATGTGTTCATCCTGACAGCAAACAGTCTAGAAAATCTGTACTATATATCTGCAAAAAACTCCATCCAATGACCTAAATTTGGTCCACCTTTTCTTAAGTCAGCATGATATGTGACCAGCTTAAATTGTGAATGCTGGCTGGTGGCAAGGTGTCTTGGGGTGAATGCTCAAAACTGAACTGAACTTGCAGCTGAACTCCCAAGCATAAGCTTGCTATGTGTGAACTGCAACAGTTATGAACTTGTGGCAAGTTTTCATAATGTTCAATGAAATCTCCAAGTAACAGAGACAGACTTGGGCTGATCATGAATAGTGCTTCTGCACAGTGACTATTTAGAGTAGAAAGCTGGGGCATCAGGGCCTAGAAAGAAGATGATGAAGATCCTGGCTGAAGAAAAGAACCTAGAAGTTAGAAAAGACCTTTGAGATGGAGAGGCTCATGGAGATGAATGTTCTGGTGCCCAGGATTCTTGTCTGGGCCAGCTGAGGCTGGTAAGTGGCAGGAGCAGCACAGCAGAAATGGGCATGACTCTTTCCCCGACACTTTTTCCCATGACAGCAGTAGTCTCCCTGAATGTAACAGGGGAGCTAGCCAGGGTGTGTGTGAAGTAATCTAACAGGCTATAACCTCTTACAACTAATTCAATCATCTTTATAATTTGCAATTAAAGAATAATTAAACAAAAACTCCAGTCTCTAACATATGTTTGCCAGGGCTGGATGAACAGCTGTGCTCATGTTTACAATGGATTTAAGATCATGTGTACAAATGTATGCATAAGTACTATAGTGCAAGTAGAAAAAGCTTATTTTATCATCTGAATATCTGTCTTAAATTAAGTTTCTACAAGTGACCAAATCTATAAAAAATAAAGTATTATTTTAAAAATGACCTTTTTTTTTTAAAGTTAAGCAACAGGTATACCTCTGATGATAGTATGTTTTGTCAAGATGATAGGCACAATCGCTTGTCACATAACTGTAAAATATGCATACGTGCTATTAAAATATGAACTAGGAAATGTAGTAAAGCAGGAGCAGATGGACTTTGAAATAAACTGTTTCTAAATGCCTATTATGGATGTGAGAGAAGCTGAAATAGCTTCTGTTAGCTGACTAACCAAAGCAAGCATAAGGTTAATGAAGAGGCCAAACAGAAGCTGTTATCTGAGAGAGGGGCAACAAATCTGACCTCAGAGTCACTGCAAAAAGAATTCTCGAGTGTTCATTTCAAGGTTTTTCTTTTCCTGCCCTCTGAAAGACTAGAATATACTGGAATGCCACTAAGTTTTCATGACAAGGAAAAGTGATTGAATGAATAACATTTAAACATGACATATCATAAAGTATAAACAAGATTAATATATACACTAAGGAAGAATTAATGTAGGTAGCTCCTATAACCATACAACAGACATGTGACAACAGACACTGTATTGTATTGTCTTTAAATCAATATGTTCTTCATCTTTTAAGAGCACTACAATTTTTGAACATACTGTATGCATAAAATTATTTATGAAGTATATAAAGGAAAAACTGTAATCTTTTTATTTATTTGCAGTCCACTCTTACTATGCTGCTATTTTCAGAGGAGAGCAAAGCAAAACAAATTCACTGAGTCTTACTTGTGCAGTTTGGCAAGGATCCAGACCATGTTCCATTGGCAGTGCATTGTCTTACAGATGATCCAGAAAGTACATAGCCTTCCATGCATGAATAAATTACTGAATTAGAGAATGTCGTTCCATCTATGCGAAATACTTTTCCATTAGCAGTTGTCCCTGGATTACCACACTGTACAGCTATAAAGTAGAATGTTAAATATGTGTAAAATATAGTTAGTAAAGAAATTGTTTTAAATGGTAGTAATAATTCTAAGGATAATCCAGTTAATATTCCTTTTCCCAGTAGTGCTGAGGTGGCTGCTTTTTCTATTTTGCTGGAGTTAAAGGTTTGACTACCTATTCATAAGGCATGATATACAGGAAATACCATTTTGCATAAAGTATTTGTTTTTACCTTTTTGTATGTAGGAAAAAACCACAGCTTATGAACTTATTTTAAAAGGTCTTCATGAAATTCAACTACAAACTTTGAATTCTAAGAAAAAAATTCCTCATTTACAATTATCATTTAAAAAAATTGACTCTAGCATATATGAATTATGATACCTTCAAAGAACATTTCTTATCTAATTCAAAGCATAGGACAGATTCAAACTGTTGTCATGGTCAAGTATAAGCCTAATGTTTCCCCTTTCCAAAGCTGTTTTGAAATTTGAATGTTTCTTGCTTAGGTACTTACATATATACATATCTAATCTATATGACCAAAGCCAGAAGAGTATCAACCTTTGTACCACATTCACATTCCTAAGAGATTCTTAAAATACAAATTTTAAATAAATTAAAATAAAAAGTTTCTTAAAATATAAAACAACTTCTAATTCATTTTCATTACACATAAGATCAAGAATAAGGGAAGAAGCTTGGTTTGGCTAAACATATCCCTAGTAAGAGAGCAACACACAAACACACACATACAGATTTACTTGGTGTCAAGGTTGCAGTCACTCACTAGAAAGGATATTACAAAACCAGTCTGTGAATTAACCTTATGAAAATTACATGGCTTTCTTATATTGATAACACAGTCAATGGCCATATAGCAGATATAAATATAACAGGTTCCTAAACTATTTTCTGCTATTCAGAAGCTTTCCTTTCAGGAAGAGAATTGTTGGAAATTATTTCCTATTTTCAGACAAAATGATTGATCTAACAAATGATTCTCTCTAAATATGCTGTTAGATCTTTCTTTTATGGTGATATACCTTCCTTGGAATTTGTTTAGTAATTTATTCCATATAAATTTCACAGAATCACAGGATGGTTGAAGTTGGAAGAGAACTCTAGAGATCATCTAGTCCAACTCCCTGCTGCAGCAGGGACACCCAGAGTACAGGGCACAGGGTGGCATCTGGGCAGGGTTTGAAGATCTCCAGAGAAAGAGATTCCACAACCTCTCAGGGCAGCCTGTTCCAGGGCTCTGTCACCCTCACAGAAAAGAATCTCTTCCTCACGTGGACAGGGAACTTCCTGTGTTTCATCTTGTACGCATTACCCCCTTGTCTGAGGGGTGTACCCACTGAGAAGAGTTTGGCCCCCTTCTCCCTACATTCACTCCTCTGGTATTTATACATATTGATCAGATCTCCTCTCAGTCTTCTCCAGGCTAAACAGGTCCAGCTCGTTTAGTCTTTCCTCATACAATAGATGCTCCTTAATCATCTTTGTCACTCTACACTGGACCCTCTCTAGAAACTCTATAACCCTCTTGTACTAGGGAGCCCAGAACTGCACCCAATACTCCAGGTACTCAATAGAGGTGAGCAGAGGGGCAGGAAGAGGGGCAGGATACCCTCCCTCAGCCTTAATTTTTTTTCAGCATTTCATTTTCTGCTGAAAAATAATCATAAGTCAACAGTATAAATCAGCAAAGAAAATGTGTAAACTGATCATTTATCTGATTATTTATCTAACAAAATACTGACATGATTTCTGTAAGTCATCTTTTTATCTGTAGAATTCTGTCATATTCTAGTCACAGTTAAAAATTAATAGCTTTTTAAGAAAAAAATCAAAAAGTAAGTTCTACAGATATCTACTTTATTTCTGTCTACTTATTTAAATAGGTACATACAGTTTGAAGATAACTCAAGATTGAGAAAAAAGTACAATACGCTTTTTTTTTTCCCCTCAAAACTCAAAACACATTATTTCTTGGGCAATGGTAATGTAATATTGGTTTTCTGACAAATATATTAAATTTTTTTAAAAGTGTGGTCTTGCCTGGCTTACCTTTGCACTCAGGTTGTTTTCCTGTCCAGCTTCCATTTGGCATACATGTTCTTTCTTCTGAACCATGGAGAGTATATCCAATGTCACAGCTGAAATGTACTGTGCTTTTAATTTTAAAACTATTCTCTTCCCTAGAACCATGACCTGGTATACCTGGATCACCACAAGAACCAGCTGTATCACCTAGAATTTAAAATGAAAAGAATTTAAATATGAACTATGATTATAATGCTTACTGCTATAATATTACATTACATATATTGCATACATAGATTTTTATATATATTATACATATATTTTAATAATGTATTAATTTAATAATGTATTAATAATTTAATAATACATTACATTACATAATACAATAATGTATTAATAATGTAATAATGTATTAATTTAATAATAATGTATATATAATATACATTACATTTATATTTTAGTATACTAATAATATAAGGTAGACTATGTCCTTTATTTTCTTCCTATTTCTTACCTTTGAAGATATCTAAGTAGTTTAAATTAAATAGTTCTGAATAAACTAAAAAAAAAAAATTGTTTGTTTTTTTGTTTTTTAATCTATGTAACGGAAACCAGGTAACAGCAACGAGAACAACAAAAACCACAGATATTTATTAAGAATGAAAAGAGATAACTTGATCAGCTTCTATCAGAACCCATACATGCATATATTCTAAGACCAATAATGAGACTTAGCCAACTGCTCCAAATATGTGTGACATGAGTTTCTATTTTTCACTTGTTCTGTGTTGTTAAACAGATTCCAAATGAATTTGTGAAAGAGAATAGTCCTCAACTTGAAGGTGTTCAGAAAAATTGTTTTGACTTTGGTGACAGCTACTCTTAAAATGATTATCTGTTTTTCCTCTCAAAAGCAAGTATCCTATCTTGAAATAATGTGGAACCCACTGGGCCTTATTAAAAGGATGGATAGATGATGCATCTCAGTTAAGATATAACTGAGGTGGTTTCAAGTTAGTAGTTATTTTGGAAGTTAAGAAACTAAGCCCATCATCTTGAAGAGATAATGATGCAGGGATTCCCTGTGGAAATTAATATGCTTACCATGAGTAACATAAAAAGTATGTTCAAAACAAACTAGTTCCTTTCCCGTTCCATTGAATGTGAAATTTCCCATTTGTGCTAAATGTCATTGGGAAAGTTCAACTTCCCCAAATGATTTTTTTGTTAATTGATTTTTTTTCATGTCTGTTAAGACAGTATTTTAGCTCTGCATAGCTAAAATTTAAATCCAATTTAAATTTTAAATCCAATTTAAAAACATCCTTTGCACAAAACCCAAATAATTTCAAAGCAATTTCAGGGCATTCTCAGTAATTCTAAAATATTACCTGAGCAGTGAGGAAGAGAACCA
The DNA here is from genome assembly GCA_003342815.1 of Eudromia elegans. NCBI lineage: Eukaryota > Metazoa > Chordata > Aves > Tinamiformes > Tinamidae > Eudromia > Eudromia elegans. Next base: position 1,534,535 of record PTEX01000120.1, read on the forward strand.
CTCCAGTGTCCATTCAACTGACATGTACGAGATGACTGCCCTAACAGTGACCGTCTGCCTGTGCAGGTATAATGAACAGTAGACCCAAATGTATACTTATCTCCGGACAGAACTGCGTTAGGAGGAGCGCCAGGATGGCCACAGTCAATCACTACAATGCATAATTATTGAAGATAAAAAAAGGTTATTATCACTGATCAAACAGTTTGTAGTCATAATTTTCACAGTTATACGTCAACTTTGTGAAGAGGTTGACCTTTATAGTGCTTGGAGGAGGAGTTAAAGTATGTGACTAGAAGTACTAAATATATTAATTTACAAAAGTTTTAAAAAATGTTTTGTATCTATATGATACCATTAGCATGAAGTGGCTAAATATGTTTTTTTATATTCCACTAAGATGAGCTTTGTGGAATGAATGTGCACACATGCATGCTGATCTACCTAGTCTTCAGAGAAACACTTGAGGAAGAGAGTACATATAAAAGCCACTGCTGAGGTAAAGAATATCCAAAATTTGATCTCTGATGGATTGGTCCTAAATCATTGATTATGAAGCCTATTAGTTTATGAAGCAGAACTATGAAATTTCATTATCAGGTTTAATGTAATGCTTATGTATTAATTGTATGCTGATTTAAATTTTGAATATTTAACATATTGTATATCAATAATTAGATAGTTTTAGATAATTTTAACCAAGGTGCTTAGGCACCCTCAGTTGGCGTAAACTGCTCAGATTTTGCAGGGAATTCCTACATGATCTCAGTTTTATAAATGGTCGTAGATAGACTCATTTGTTGTTCTGTTCATTTGATCAGTTATTAATAGTTATTTTCATATGGTGATTAATTTTAATACTTTCATAATTTTGCCACTTGTGTGATTTCCTCTTATAGATTGTGTGAAACAGCATTAAACTGTTATCTTATATATACCTAATACTTCTATCTGGCTTAAATTTCATAAAGCATTTAAATTTAACACAGAAAATCAGAAAATTCAACATATCTTGTGTCCTTTTGTTGTCTCTTAAACTACAGAAAATTATGATATTTGTCACTTTTTCACAATCAAAACTAGACTAAGTGATAGAAATTTCTCCAATAATCAAGATAATACCATTGAGATAATTTTATTAGCCTCTTATCTACTGTAAATTTTACAGTAGATAGAAAATGATAATCATAGCAATAAATAAAATGACTGCAATGTTAAAAGAAAAAGGTTTTATGCATCATTATGGAGAACATTAATCTCTTTTAACGTTAAAAGTTAGCAACAACAACCTCAACAACTTATAAAGAAGCATACCCTTATATGTGACAACAATAAACAAAAATATCTAAGAATTCAGAAAAAGCAATAATTTAGAAGGTAACAGAAGATGTAAAGGTCTGAAAATAGACACTTAACATTCATAAGAAAAATTCACAGAAGCTATCTAGCATTGCATGTTTGATTTTTTTTTCTTATTTAATTTTACACCTGTCTTGTGGCATGTGTTCTTCACCAAACATATTTATGTTAATTATATTTACACATCACAAAAGCTACAATGCATAACTGTGAATTCTAAAGTATTTACAGTTCCCTAAATCATACAATGTAGTTTGCATCAACACTTCATCCTCTTCTATAACATTTTCAACATTTTTTTTTATATCTCTATCAGTAGCTTCATCAGCGTTGAAGAATTAAAAACTATACCTTGAAGTTTCTTTAATATGGATAGTTGGCAACAATTCCTACCACCTACTTGATAGCTGGGAATGCCTGTATATGACATATTCTTATTTTCAGGAAATAATGTCAGGACAAGGTGCTGTGATAGAATTATTGAGAGGATGGCACATGTGTCAGCAAAGCCTGGTTTATGTTATTTGGATTTCCAGCTTGGAAGGTATGGATTTTATATACTCACATCTCTGCTGTTTAGAAATAACAGATCAAAGCATACATCCCAAAAATATATTGAGAATACTTTGCAGTGCATAGAACTGATCTGGTGACTGTAATTCTTTGAGGTATATTTTCTGGACAGATCTTTATTCAAGGTACACTTCAAATGTAAAGTATTTTCTAGCAACATATGCTTAAGTAGCATGTACTTCTGAAAGCCTTTAATTCAAAGGGAAAGTAGAAAGACTACCATGACCCAAGCAAACACTGAATTCTGCTTCTCACAGGATTTTATAGTAGTTATGAGAGGAGATCTTGTTGTAGGAAAACACATTTCAAAGGAATGCAGTTACTTTACAGGGGAATAGCTTTTTCTTTGTCACTATGTGTCTCTTGATATCCTCTATTGGTGTTTCAAAGAAGGTAAGTACTTGGCGCCCAATTACAAAGAGATTGAAATCCAGCTAGGTAAAAGGAAAAATAATTGAACCTAGGTCAAAGAAAAACTTCTAGTCTGCTTTCCACTGTTTTTCTATTGCTCTTGCAGTGCTAAAATGTGCAGACTGCTGAATGCTGTCTTGTAGATGTCCTAAATAGAAATAATTTTGCAAATCTTTGCAGAAACTGATCTCTTGTAGACTACCTACAGTAGTTACATCAGAGTAGGTTTTAATAGGCTTCATGCTTATGAATTTAATGTGAATAGCGCTTCAGTTACAATTCACTGACCTCTGTATATAAATGACACAAACCTGAGGGTGCCCTTTCAAAAGTTCATATTGCACTTCCATTCCCAAAGGCCAGTTTAATATATGGGAAAATCTGTATTATTCTGAAAATTCTGAATGAAGACTAAGGGTGACAATCAAAAAAGAAGACAAAAAAAGAGGTTTTGTAGCTTTACCTTAAGTATTTCTTTCTGTTTGGAGGTATGTTATTTAATATCTGTTTGGATTTCTAACATGCTAAGGCAACTCCCAGTAATAAATGTCTTAAAAGTTAAAAAAAATAAGGTTTTTTGTTTTATTGTTTTTCTTTTTTTTTTTTTTTCCTGGCCACAAGTGGGATGGGGTAGACAATAGCAAAACTGGAAAAATCTCAATTGATGAAGACTAATAGAGGTGATATTGAAAAGCACTATCTACAAGACTGAAAAAGTTTGTCCATGATTCCTAAATAAAGAAGCCGTAACATGTTTTCCTTTTAATCCTTACAAAATAATGTTTTTGGCCATTCTCAGAGAGAAATCTTGATCCTGTAACAAAACACTGTAGGACTTACAGAGGGCTGGGAGAGTGAACCATCTGGGCACATTGAAAACTTACAAAACTTTGTGGCTGTATTTATATGACAGTTAGAAAGTGCTATATAAGAAACCAGAAAAAAAAAAAAAAGTAAAAAAAAAAAGGAACAAACAAATAAAAATATCCTTGCATTTGTTGGCTTCTTAGTGGATATATTTCTATGGGATGTTCAGGTACATTTAGTGTGTGCCCAACTGAGGTTCCTATGTGCGATCCCAGAGACACTTGTGGTGTGACTGGAGGGGTCCAATCTTGCTACTGTCCCAAGAGAAGTCCAGAAGACACTATATTAGCATATCCCTGTAGTCGGCTATTGCGGCTTTGCATTTCAGTGTGATTGCAGTTTACTGTGTAGATATTTAATGGCAAATAGAGACCATGTACTGGCAGATTCAATGAATATGTTTTCATCTCTAAATTGCTCTCTTACTCATACATAGTGCTATCAGATCATTTTTATGATGTTTGGTTTCAGTTGTTGGTTCTCCCAAGATTTCCCTGTTCTTTGCTACAATCTGTAACAACATAGCTGTACTACTTGGACTGCTCTTGAGAGCATCAAGAGACCGTTCTAGCTGCTGTCATGAGTCACGAGTCTGATGGAAACGCTGTTTAAAATATTACTAATTCCATTTCCTATTCTTTACAGAATTATACACATTATCTACTTACTAATGCATTCAGGTAGAGGCTTGTCCCAGTGGCCATTTGGTTGACAAATTAAAACAGAAGAGCCAAATAAAAAATATCCAGGATTACAGTCATAAAATACCACTGTGCCATATGTGAAATTTCCATGTTCAATTTTACTTTCTCTTATGGAATTTGCAGGAATTCCAGGATCAGAACAATTGACCACTAAATAGAAAAATAAGTAAATAGATAAGTAAATAAATAAATAAATAAACATAGACTTTAGACTCACATACATGCATTATACTGGAACTTCATATATTATCACTTCACATATGCACACTCATACAAAAGAAACACCTTATATATACTCTTTCTGCATAAGAAATTTCTGATGTTCTATTATTCTGATTTTTTATATAATGATAATGAACTAGAAAGATTATATGAAATCAGGAGATGTCAGATGTTTCTTCATAGAGAGTCATGAAGGTCTAAAAGTCTTTGCTACTAAAAATGACTAGACCTACTAGTGGACTCAAGGTTTAGAGAGGGTATCCAAGCAAAAGGGCATTACCTGTGGTTAAGAAAGATTCTGAGGCACATAGTTTTGGAAGATGGGAGACAATTCTGGAAATGTTGCCATTCATTATATGCTGCTTTTGTATGTTTGTTCTTCCCTTGACATAAACTATTGTCCAAAATTGGTTATGGTGCTAGATGTGCTTTGGTTCAGACCCATAGAGCCATTCAAATATCCTCATGGTCTTAATTAAGTACATGACTGAGATAGGTGTTTTGAGCTCAAAGACAGATGGTCAATTATGTAAGAAAAAGATGAAGCCGCTAGAACAGGAAAGTATTCACAAATGGATATCTACTCTTAAAAATAATTGTATACTTCATTAGCTGAGAATACCATCAGAGTTTTTTGTATCCTCAACTACTGTTCATCCATTTCAAAAGAACTAAAAAATTTTTTTTTTTTTTTTCCCTGCTTGTAAGCTGACTGGTAACCTGAGTATGTCTTTTGGATAGGGTCCTGGATAGTTTACAGCAGCTTTTCATCTAGTTTTTCAGTGGATTCCTATAGTCATCACTGAAGCAAAGTTACCCTAGAAAACTATATCTCATGTAAAAATGACTATCCCTATATTCAATTCCATGTATATATACATACATGTGTATGTCTCTGTGTGCATACACAAGCATACATGTGTATATATACATATATCAAAATGTGCTAAAAAGATCTTTAGCTTAAAAAGAAACAAAGCTGTTGCCAGAACAAAGTTGGTGCAAAACACCTTCTCCTACCTACGTTACTCTGTGCAAAAATTGGAGTCTGCTTGTGTGATCTTTCTAGCGGTTCTCAAATCCTGATGCCTTAAGACTAGGATGCATACATTTTTCATGTTGGGAACTAATTTACTGCTTGGCCTTAACCTCTTTAACATTCAGTGACAGGCCAAACTTTTTCTTCGCATTGATGGATAGACTTGGTAAGTTTTTATTTTTCTCCTTGAGGAAAATTTGAGCTGTATTTCAGTTCATTTACTGTTTTGCTAGTAGGAATTATTACATAATAATTGAACATTCATCTTTAAGTTATTAAGCATTAATGTTGAATAAAATGAAAATTATTTATTAATTCAACATCAGTCTGATATATTGAATATCTCAAACAAAATAGAAGTAACTCTGAGCATTTCAGTTTTCAGCAATTATTGTAGCTGGCTAGGAAACTAACTATTTAGCAGATCTGTAGAGAATATAATCTTATTAAGTGCACTGCTGAGTTTATCTTATGATTGCAAATAAATATTTCACAAGGGTGTACAGCCTTTTTTGTAATATTTATTGCACCTCAGGCAGTTTTCAGATATACAAAGTAAATTCTTTTCACTTTTTAATTTAACTTCAATACAAATAAAATATCACAACAGAACAAAATCATAATTATCAGAATTGATTTTGCAGCAGCTTATGAGCATCTGTAATGGTGTTCTGCACAAAGTTCATTCTGTAATTTAAAGTCTTTTCTAAAACTAATATAAGATTTTAGGACTATGTAAAATGGAAAAAAAAAAAAAAGTTCCTCAATGTTTTAGCTGAACCCTGATCCTTACATGCCAATTGCATACCAGATAGTTTAATACATTATTGTTCTAAACTGTAACACCAAGGTGTTATAGTAAGACTAAAGATGAAATTTATTAATACTCAACACATTTTTTATACAGTAATTTTAAAAAAATCTCAAAAAATAGCTTTTTTGAAAACAACTTTTGCATGTAGAACAGATTTACTGAAAGATGAGTCATGTTTCATTATCATTTTGATACCGATTAGGTACTTGTGACTTTTCAATTTTGTCTTGAGAGTGTCCCTTTGCCTTCAGTTTATTTTCCAAATTTAATTTCCTGGTTCAGCTGGAAATGGGTAAGTCTTTGCATTCATACCTTTGCATATGGGAGGTGGATGGCTCCACTGCCTGTTGGCCTGGCATTGGGCTTTCATTGGCCCTTGCATAATGTACCCAGTGTTACACGAGAACGTCACAACATCGTTGAAGTTGAAACCATTTCCACTTGTTCTTCCATAAATTGGACTGCCAGGGTGACCACAGCTAACAGCTAGAACACCCAAAATAAAGAAACAAGACCAAGACAGAAGCTGTTATCACTTTTCTTGCTTCTGAGTAATTGTTAATAATTCTAAATTGTGAACTACTGAGCACATACTAGAAAATAGTCACATTCCTCTGAACTTAGTAAGAAGTGAGGAATATGTTGTAGATATTCAGCATTTTGCAGAGTGAAGCACTCATCTTCTAAACATAATGGAAGGGACAAAATTAGACTTACATGAAAATTTTTCTTCTTTTTTTTAATGAATGAACCTTGCTATGCAAAAACTATCAGATAACTTTTAAACTGAATACTATTGTTATGCGTGATTCAAGGTAAATTAAGAAAATTTATGAAGAATCAGAAGAGGAAGCATGTGATTTTCATATCATACAGGTTGATATCAAATAGGAATATTTTGGTCTGATAAGTCCTCAGGAAATATTTCTTACAGATGTATCTTATCTGCCTTTTCTGCTGTATCTTTGAGGCATAAAACACTTAAGGAAGCTATAAAATTATGAGAGGATATATGAAATGTCTGTGAAAGACTGTGATACAGCTTTATGTCTATGCAAAAATTGACTAGAGAAGGAGAAGCTCCTTTATGATGCCCTCAAAGACATGAGGTTATTTGTAAGGACTATTAGTAAGGAAAATCAAACACAAACTGTTTTCCCCAAAATTATTTCAAATAATGTATAAATCTATTCTTATATTCTTTAACAGATTTCAGTGGTTGCCAAAGGAAATATCTGTGATTAATTTAAAATAAAAAGTATAATAGCATAGGACAAATTTTATAATTATCCACATTTTTATTATTTTAAAGCACTTTTTCTAAATGTCTTAATTTTATTTGGTCTTACAAACATGTTCTCTTTCTTGCTTCATGCAATAATCTTATAATAACTGTAAAAGAAGTATGTTCATAGAATCACAGTAAATTTTATGAATCAGAATGTACACAGGTTCTATGAATGTACACATGTATATGTACTAACAACGCCCATTGTACAAGTAAGAGCCATGCTGAACTCAAATGAGAAAAAGTTAGAACCATTACAATTTAAACATGTTATCTTGAAAATTCCATTAAAACATATAGAAGAATTACACAAATAAGGAAAGGTGATGTGTCTACATTTCATTTGCATGCCACATCTAAAGTAGAACCACTTCTAAAAAATTAATTGTAACTTTAGAGATAGGCCCTGTTTATAACCGTATGCCTTTTATAAGTCAGATCTTTTTCCCATTTCCCATTCCCATACTGTATTGAACATTCTCTTGTGTTCAGAAAAGCACTTTCTAGTTGTTTACATAAAGAAACAATGATTACTTTTTCTGCTGTTAGCAGATCTGGAAGCAGTTGGGTTTTTTTTGGTTCTAACACTGACATGAACATTTTAATTTAGAAATTATTGATTACCCATGTATTTTTTTATGTGTGTGTTTTTGTGTGTGTGTTAAAAGCTATCTGTAAAGAAATATAATCCCTAATGTTTATTTGAAACATAATAAAAGGAATTAATGAACTATTAGTGTATCATAAAGTGCAAACTAAATAAATAAATAAAAATAACTATAAAGTCATATATAAAGCTAGTGCTATGTGGAATAAAGTAATGAAGTGAACATCAAACATCTAAAACAGTGAAGAGACCAAAATAGGTTATGAATTAACAGTAGAGGAGCTAGCAGGATGATACATTTAGGTAGTTTCTGGCAAGGCTTTCTGCTATAAAAATGTAGCAATATAGCACATTTGCAGGTGGACTAATGCAGTTTTAAAACACAGATGTTACTGAACCTGAATTATTGAACAATGGTTGTAATTCAATTAAGAATCCCTTGAGAACTTTTTTACTTTTCTAAAACATATAAAGTCCTTTCTTTTACTATGTAATATCATTTAATTGGTATGTTAATCCAGTTAATACATAAAAGAAGTCTCATTAACGGAATGGAAAATTAATGCCCAAAATGCAAAAAGAAAAAAAAAAAAAGAAAACTGTTTCTTGACACAAATGTTCCTGTCATCAGTCGTGACAGTATAATTCAAACAGAAGTACTTAACTAGTTGCTGTGGTTTAAGTAAAGGCAAATTACATTCTTTCAAAAGCAACTAAGAGACATATAACCTTTTCTATATTTGAGCACCTGAGTGCCTAAGAGTGATCACTTTTTGAAGAAGAATCACATTCATATTTAAAAAATAGGTATTTAGTATCCAAAAGATGAAGTGGATATTTTAAGCATCAGCATTAAACTTCACAAGTGATTTAAGGTCGCTGCCTATTTTTAAGGATCTGTTTAAGTGACTTTTTTTTTTAAGAAATGAAGCCAAATTCCAAAGTCATGTCTTATCTTGTCTGACAAATTATTCCTGTAGCATAATATAATATATGTTGCTATGCTTACTTACGCACACAGGATGGAAGCTGACCAGACCAGTTGTGATCCTGCTGGCATATTCGTACAGAAGATCCAATCAACCGAAAACCAGGACTGCACTGGTATACAACTGTGTCTCTATATCCATAATTTTCTCCAATTACTTGACCGTTGACTATAAGATCTGGAATTCCACAGTGGCCAGCTACAATTTTCAAAGTAAATAATAAAAACAAACAAAATTAATGAGTAAATATGCCAGACATAATTATACCTTCTTAATTAAAACAAGGAAATTTTGAACTGCTTCCAGTTTTGTCTATTAACTTCATTCAAGAGTTGTTTATATTAACTTGTAGAAGAACGCAGAAATGCATTTGTATATGTAAGATTTACACAACTAAAAAATAAGGGAAAGAGAAACAGTGAAACAATGTTATCTAATGTTATCAAATTTATTTTCCAAAATATATGCATTTTCTTTTTATTAAAGAAAAAAAGGTTTTGCAAAATTCTATAGTAATTCCATCTGTTCTATTTTGATCCAAATTATTTTAGTAAAATAAGGCATTTCCATTAGGCAATTAGATTATTACAAGTATAAGCAAACGTAAATGAAATCCACATAAATATAAATCTTTTATCAATAAAAAATCCTGAGGACATTATAAATATATCCTGATTTATAGTAGAAAAAAAGCAATTAACTTGGATGATTTAGTGCTGGAATCTTACATTTGGATAGACTTCCAGGGCATTCTTCCTCTCCCAGTAAGAGAAATCCCAAAAGACTAACATGTTTGGGCTAAAGTCATCCATGTAACTATCTGCAAATGTCCTGTAACTAAAAAAACACTGCTGTCTTGGCCTAAGCTCTCTGTATGCTCAAAATAGCTGAAATATTTTGTTTACACTATGAAAGCAAACACTGATACAGTATGAGTGTATATGCTTGTGTACACTATGAGTGACTGAGAGTCACAAACACATTTTTAATCTAAAGGAAAGATGGAAAAAAAAGAATTAAATGCAATTTCTTTTGGTATATTTCTTAATGAACCCTTAAAAGTACTTAGGCACTAAACTTCAAAAAATAATGTTGTAATGGAAAGTCCTCTGAGAATATATGAGCTCCTGGGGACTGTGATATATGATAAAGCACTAACTGCAATAACAAGGAAAGAAGGTGAGAAATATGAGCAGTTTCATATAGTACACTGGAGAATAAAATAATACCAGCCACCCAAGACTCCTGTGCTTCCCTTTTGCCCTCTTTTTCTCCTTTTCTTCCCCAAATTATCAAACCCAAACATTATCGTATTGCAACTAAGAAAAGAGATTTAGAAGTAATGTTATTTGTTGGGGTTTTTTTTCCTCTTTTGGAACATTTAGTTCTCATGTAACTCTTAAGCGTTTTCATTCTGTTCTTTGATGGCTAGAAACTTCTTGTAGAAAAAAAAAAAGCAATTCTGGGATTTTCTGATTACTTGCCTCTGGCATCTTGGGCCTTGTATTGTGCTTCACTTTATGAGTCATGAAAAAGCCATAAATTTATAGGTAGCATATGAGACATTACATAAATTAAGCAGATGGGTGTGATTTCAGTTCTCTATGAGGAGCAGAAATCCAAACTTATAACTGTTTGTGGGAACATCCCTCTGGTTCCCTTCCCACGTCTCACAGATTTACACAAGGACCAGGCATACTTGAAATCTTTGTCATACTGAAATGTTATATTTTATGGAAAAAGAAAGTGTCATAATACAGGTATATGCATATACATAAACCTGTATTTTTTTATATTTTTATATATATATATTCACAGAGTCACACTTGATTCTCCAGGAAATTTACAGTTTGTTCAGTTTGCAGTAGATTTTATACAATGTACCTCAAGAAGCCCAAGTTCACTATTCTATTACATTGGTATGTTAAGAGGCAGAGCAGTGAAAACTGAGTTGGAAAAAAATGCACACTATATCAGAAGGTCAGACAAACAAGTTGAGGTGGTACTGATCATATTCAGAGAAATCATTTTCTAATTGCAACCAGTTTTTTCAAATGTTGATAATAACTACCTGGAATAATTTTTTCTGTAACGTTTCTTATATTTGTCTATAGAAGATGTTAGCTCTTATACAAAGAATGACTACAGTCTAACTTTACCAAAGGGTGTTTCATAAATTTACAATACTTCATAAATTTACAATACTTGACCTGATTTTTAATTAAGATTTTCATGTTGTGTTACAGAAGGAGAGCTGAAGCAGAATACCTCATTGGGAAGGACTCACTCTGGTTCCTTAGTTGAAAAAAGAAAGCTGGGATAATTTAACACACCAGGTGACCAAGAACAGACTGCAACTTCTGTTACTGTATATGGACAGCACAAAGAACATGCAGCTGAAGCAGGTGCAAAATCCACTGTAAATCACCCACAAGTCTTGCTGTAATGTCTAACTTGACAAAGTTTAACATTGCTTAAAATTCTCATCCTATTGAGGTACTTCTTGTCAGTGTCATAAACTTCTTAGATGCTAGTTTTGACTAAAATCTGTCTGTCTTAATTATAACCACCTATTTATATGTAATTATCTATAATAATTACATCTCTGGAACATCAACTGTATTCCATGACTAATTGCAAAATATTTATTAGTACAAAAGTAGAATATGTTTTCTAAATAATAGAGCATAATTTTATTCCCATGTAAAATTTCTAAACTGAAGAAAAAAAATATAGAAACTCAATTGTAAGAAGAATATTACAAAAAAAAAAAAAAGTAGGTTAGTTCAAAACTCTGTATCAACTAATAATTAAGTTTTAAGGAAATATATATAACTTAATAACAGGTTATGACAGACATCTATGACACAATTCTCAGTGTCCAAAAACAAAAAGGAAGGATTTGTAGGCTGTGTCCAGTTTTCACTCTGCTTTCAACTCTTTCTGTTCGAGACATAAAAAAAACCCAAACAAAACAACATAAAAGTCTACAAACAAACAAACAAACAAACAAAAAGACCAGATGGGATTATCCTTATTTGTTTCATTTGCAAAACACTATATGTCGTGTAGGTGCACGTCGTAACCAGTTAAGTGTGTCTGGCATAGGAAGCGTCCATAATGGTATGCATTGTTCCCGATTACAGAACCTTTGAGAACATCACTGAAATTTACTGCAGTTTATGCAAGCTGAGGGAATTTATGCAATTCCTCCAGTTGCAATAAAATCAGAGGTTCATTAATATTTTTCAGAAGTTTTTATTTGTTTGTTTTATTTTTCCGCTTTATTTCACATATCTCCACATAACTGGTCTCCCTCAAAGGAAATGAAGACTTTCACTTGCAATAGTGGCTATTGCTACTTCTTCAATACCAAGACAAAAAGGAAAAAAAGGAGAGTAAAAAATCTGGAAGACTGACTATTACATATTTTCTATTCAATTTTAATCTAATTCTTCATTCTTCTGTAATCAAGACTTTAATTTCTTCGGATCATCTTTTAGTAGAATTATTCCCTTTTATCCTTTTAATCAATTTTTTCTTCAGATATCTGTGAAAAAAAAAAAATCCAAAATGCTCATTTCAAATTAACATGTGCATATCTAAGCCTGCAGCTTTTGCAATCATTTCTGCTATTAATTGCTTTTCAGAACTTCTATTTTAAAGTCTTAAGGAATCTATGTCAAATAATAATATTTCCTCCTTCTCATTAAGAAAGCTTGAAATGATTATTTGAAGTGTCATTCAATTTAGCTTTTGATGCATTTATCTGAATGTGTGTATGTATGCACACATGTATATATCTATGACTGAATGCAAATACTGAAGTATAGGTGTTGTACTGAGAGAGCTTTCTGTAAGTATAAACAAGATCTGCCAGAAAAACTACACAGGAAAAATAAGATACAACAAGATAAAGAGGTAGAAACCTAACTATTATTGGGAGAAGAAAAAGAGTTTCAGATATGGGCTTTTTTCCTTTTTTTTTTTTTTTTTTTTTTTTTTTATTTTTTAATTCCTCTTGTATTCAAAGAAAAAATATTCTTCAAATAAATGAGAAAGCAAATATTGACTCCATTACCAACTTCCGTTAAACAGACCATAAGACACTGAATACTGACTTATCATGGATGAAAGAGTAAATAGTGCTGTTGCTATCTAATGCAGTATAGATTCTTTATCTCTAAAACAAAATTCTAATTTTAAGATGAATTACACGAAAATATGCAACTATTTTAGTCACCTTAGAGTGCTTTAAAAAGCAAAATATGAAAAATAAGCATAAGATTTGTGGGAAATATGGGACAGAGAAAGAAATTCAGACACTAAGATCAGTAACATTCTTCTTATCTGAATTTATTAGAATACAGGAGAGAAGAAAAAAATCTCCCATGGTACATTCCTAAATAAGTACAAGTACATAACAAATATGGGCTTTACTCTACTGCAGTAGGAACTGAGTTAAGGTTAAAGGAAATCTGGAGTAACATTAGAAAATGATAAGAAAAATTCTCAATCACTGATTTATAAAAATTAGGTTATGACAATTCTCACAGGAAAAAAAAAAAATCAAAAATCTTCATAGTACCCTAGTTAACTTCATAGTGAATGTTGCAAAGAAACAGATTCAGTGCAGAAATTCCACTGAGTAACAGAGATGAAAGGAAAAATAAGGACTACAATCTTATCAATTTCTACCCTAGGAAAGCTTGAGAAAGATAAACATAGTGAAGTGTTATTTTTGTAAGAAACAAAATTAGCCAAACAGTATCAGTGAAGGGTGTTACTAAAACATGATCATCAAATAAGTTACCTAACTTCGGATAAAATCCAGCCCCAGCAAAGGAAAAAGAACATAATAATTAAGTAAGTGTCTCAATCTTTTGAAACTTGAGCTTTTCTGTGGAATGAAGGTTACTCTCTGACATGTGAGGGAAGGAATAAATGAATACAGAGTCTTTACATTAGATGACAAAATACATGTCTATGCTTATTTTAGATGTCAATAATGTCAGACATCAGTGTAAATACTGAAAGAAATCAGCATATCAATATACTCCTGTGGGAAAAAAAAATGACAGATCTAGGCTGTTATTCAACAACAATGTTAATTAACATTGCATTTCTGATAAGGGTGTATTATGCTGTATCCTTCTGTTTTCATACAACTTCTTCTGTAGAAAATCCACCATATTGAAATCAGACCATCAAAATCCTGAAAATAGTGTCTTGGGTCTTCCTCCTGCTAATTTCAAAAGATACTCGCCTTGTCAGCTCTTCAAATCATGGTAAAACTGAGATGTATGGTTAAGATCTTTTGTATCTTTTAAATCCATGGCCCAAGTTTTCTGCAGAATTCCTTAAAATGAATAATGAATAATGCTTTAAAGGGAAGACATCCTCCACCTCATTTGAAAATCTAGCTATTATTATAAGCATGTCATACTGAGATAGCATGAAAAAAATAAAAATATAGCTAACTCAACGAATATTATATCAATATCACTGGAGAAACAGATTCACTTAGAGTTGAAAAATCTCTAATTAAAGGAATCGTTTAAAAAACGTGAAGAGAAGGAAAAAGATCCTTGCTTGTACATTTTTCCTGAAGTTCTCAAGAAGAAAATGCTGGCAGAAAGACTATTTCTCAGCATGCATAGCAATAGAAAAAGGAAACTTTTCAGTGACTGACAGTTAACAGAGAATTTTTTTTTTAACATAAATACCAAAGTTCCTTTGTCCTTATCTGACAGAAACAAAGATATAGTCCACTACAAAGTATACATATGTTGCTCTCAAAGATAAGAATGGAAGATATTTTTCAGCTCTACTTCTCTACTTTCCTCCTCCAAATATGTAAATTGTATATCTGCATATATATTGCATTTTCTGATTTAATTCACATTATAATTATTATTTGGAGCAAATCAGAATACATAATCTAAGTAATTTTTCATATATCTTAATATCTATTTAATATCTAAGTAATTTTAATATCTCTTCAGACTTTTTAATTTGATTTTCTTTCCTCTGCACTGGTGCTTCCATTCACCAAACAAGATATACCTCATAAGCTGTTCTCATATATTTTCATGCTTTATCTTTTTCTTTTTCTTTTTTTTTTCTTTTTTAGGTATGAACAGACTGAAGGTGCTAAATGACACTCTCTTACCTGTTCCTTGCTTTTCTGCATAAGTACTGATTCACATATTTTGTGTTTGTCATTGTCGACAGGCATGGTTGCACTGCCCCAATGGTCATAGCTGCATACCTGTTACTTTTACCTTGTTGGACACATTGCTCTACGTAATTATTGGATAACAGTCTTTTCACATGCTGCAAGTAACAGGTTGTGCCCCAAAAGCCTCATTATAGCTTGAGAGGGGAACTTGTGTATAAACAAAGGAAAAGGGAATCAAGAAAAAACAATTTAAAAATACTGAGGTTCCAGGTCTTGTCTACATTAACATTTTATAAATCTTCCACGCAACTCTTGCATGTGCAGAGCAGTTTTGGTATGGACAATTTAGCCTCCTTTCAGAGGACAAACATAAGAAGCTCAATTCTAAGTGCTCCCAAAATATGTTCCAAGTACTTTTGCACAAAGGAGTCTAAATTAATAACAAGACCTTTTGTTAGCTTAAAACTATACGAGTACTGGGAAGCTCAGAGGACCAGAATAAATAATGTCCAAAATAAAATCTCAGAACCATAGGTAAGGTAGGTATGAAGGATTCAGCACCAGCTATTTCAATTTCATGACCTGCTCCTTTGTACTAGACTATCAGCCACGATGTGAATGGTCTATTATTTCTCCTAGAAGAAACAGAACGCATTCCAGAAAAAAAACAAAAAAAAACAAACAAACAAACAAAAACACAACTGTATTGCAAGTATGAATAAATGCTGAGACTTAACAGAGTTTAATCAAATTAGATTTCTCTGCTTGATGTCTCAGCTTATTGTAAACACCTCTAGTATTAGTAAAAAAATCAAAAACTTCTCCAAATATCTTATTGATCAAGTAAACTTTATTCGTTATTTCTGCATTTTAATCCATATGGATACTTAGCATTTTATAAAGGACTGTTGAGCTTTCCAAATGAATGCTTATATAAATCAAATATATAAAATATAAAATTTATATGTAATATACATAAAATACAATAATATCTTAAATAATGACTGTAGACCTATTAAAAAGATGATCATATTTTATTATTTAATGTTTATTTTATTGTTTTATTGTTTATTTTGATTGAGAAAGGAGTCAGACCTCTAAAAAAATATGAAGGCCTTGGAGTATGCTCATGAATCAACAAAGAAGAGAAGTTTGGGCAAGCTGTAAGAACCCTCTAATGGGTTCTGCAATTAGTTGAAGGTAACCTATCTTTTCTTACCCTGTTTTTCACATGGTTTTCATTGATGTGATGTCTAAGTATCTTCCAAAAATTATATTCATTCATGCAACTAACACAATTGTGAGAGATCTAATAAAATCAGCTCCCCTATAGAGAAATATGAAACTTGTTAAATTACATTAACAATGAGTAAGGCCCTAGAATGAAATATGAATACTTTGGAAAAAGTTAAGAAGCCAGTTGCTGATTTTGAGTACAAGTATTATTTGGTCTTACAAAAATGCTGTTTGCACACTACATTTGTGTTGTTTCATTTTACTTTGTTTTTGTAACCAGGTTTTCTGAAACAGAAATCAAAATAATATAGTCTATATTTTAAAGCCAAAAGTCACCTAAAGAAAATTGATTTAATAATATATGGCTTTCCACCAGATGAACTTCTTTCCATACTGAATATAAAAATTAAACAGGTCTCTGAAGAAGTCTACGCAGTTCCTGGCACGCTACATTAGCAAAGGGGAAAGGTTAAAAGCTCCCCAGATAACTACGCTGTAATAGCAATGATCCTCTGATAATACTTCATCTAGATCATCTCCTTTGGATTAACTGAACTTCTAAAAATAGAGCTAATGAAGGAGAAGTTGAAAAAAAACTCTGTTTAGGCAAAACCTCAGGAAATACTGTGAGATTGTATTCATCACTCATATTTCAATTAAAAATACAAAAGTACTATGATAAGCATAAAGTAATCTATATTTATGCTTCTGCTCTAGGTGTTGTCTAACTCGTAATAGTTGGTAATTGAAATAAAAATGAGAAAATAAAAAGAAAATCCTTACAATATTTTTCTAGTTATAAATGTATATTTTTATTTGACATTGTTCCTCATCACTAATTGAAAGCAAACAAAACTATTCTTTCCACATACTAAATATATAGTTATATAGTTATTTTTCTTCTTCCTTTTTTTTTCTTTTTTTTTTTTTTTTTATATTGGTGATCAGGCGAAGTTTAACAGAGATATGATACAGAAATTTTCCTGGGCATTTATCAGGAAATTTGCTGGCCTTGTTCCCCACACAGTAAATAACTGGGTGTACATTGTCTTACCATTCTCCCCAACTTAAAAATCTAAGAAAATATACAATAATATATTATATTTCTTGCCTGTTCTATTATAAGTGAAATATAAATAAAAGCTTTATATATTCCTTGAATATATGCTAGGAAAAAGTCCAGCTTCAGATATGGAGCTGAACAGGTAACATTTCTGCTTGTTCATTTAGGTTAGGCTTTTAGGAAAATCTGCACCAAAGAAAAGCTGATTTATAGAAGGAAAATTCCTTTGGATAGCAAGTAGTCTAGAAAGATAAATAGAAACCTGCAAATGGATTTTAGACTAAATCTACATATCTTATGTATATATGAATAAGATTTTATTATTATTATTTATTTATTATTATTTTAATTTTTCATGTCCAAGCAAATAACAAGGGACAATATGACTTTCATACTCCATGCTGAAGTCAGAACACTATCACCACTTTTATTTCAACTGATTCTGAAATATCACTTGTGTATAGAGTTAAAATTGATGTTAAAGTTAACATAAAAATTCAAAATAAGGTATATTTGATAGTAATGCATTAAAAAGAAGCCCCGAAATTGCTTCATGGAGATAACATGCACATTTTATTCATGCACAGCTGAAGGACTGGGGTCTGAGTACTTTATTTAAGTGGAGCTGCATACATGTGTACAGGAGGTTGTCAAATTCTATAAATATCAGCTTCACAGTGATTTTTCCTCAGTAATAAAGCTGCAATGTTCATGGTTAAGTTTGCACACTAATATTTTATGTTCTATTTCAATTGCATGTGTACAAATAATTCTGTAACAACTCAATTCATGTCTCCAATGCAGTTACTTTGCTAGTGGTAATTATTAAAACTGACACCTTTAGAGCCCATCAGACTTACTGTGTATGCATGGGTCAACTTCAGAGTTATATGCAGCAATACCGTGACACAGGCTTTTCATGGAGACTAGATATAGATAACTATATTTATATTTTCAAAAGAAAAGTAATCTATCCACACAAATTTATAAAATACAGAATTTTCTTCAATACCAGTGCTTGAAAGGCTAAAGGAAAGAGACAGTTTGATTTGCCTTGCTAAAGAAAATAGGCAAGTCTTGACATCATTATCCATACCTAAACATCTGGTTTCAATTCCACTCCAGAGTCCAGAAGAGAGACACTCCCTTACAGTAGAGCCAACTAGCATATATCCTGTATCACAAGTAAATATAGCTGTAGATCCATATGTAATTTGAGTTCCAATCTTATTTCCATTTGGAGGTGTTGGAAGTTCTCCACAAGAAATAACTTTACAGCAAAAACAAAACAAAGCAAAAGTTAATATTTGAATATCACAAACAAATGTGCAACAGTATGCAATGCTAAAAACTGTCACAGGTTGAAGTACTTTGTTTTGCAGAAGAACTGAATGAAAAGTTCTTTTTATAAAGACTAATATTTCCACAGGAAAAATACTCAAAAACTAGGGAAAAAAAAGGCCTTTTTTTTTTTTTAAAAAAAAAAAAAACTGCTCAGAATGTTACTAACTATGTATTATTTACTTTTTTTTTTTTTGCATTTTTAAAGCTTTTGTTAATATTTTGGAAATTATTTTTTTTCTTTAAAAATATGTAACTTTTATCTTTTAGTTCATAACAAAACATTTCCCCTTCCATTCTCATAATACATTACAATAATGAATAAACCATTTTCATGGAATGCCTTGCCATTTGGCTACCATATACCTTTGTATTTTTTTAAGGGACAAAGAACTTAAAAATACAGAAGTGTCCATAGAGGCATTTGCTTGTCATTAAGACTAAGGGATTTTATTTATACAGAATAACCTCCAGGATATACAGGAACCATAACTGAGAAAAAGTTTCTACATTTCTGAACAAGTCAAATGAAATACTTTTTATCTGAAACTTACATAGAGGAGTTTGATGATAGATGCAGATGTTGGCAGATAGATACAACATGTACCCTATAAGATAGATACCGCATGTACTTACTTTGACAGTAAGGCCTCTCATTTCTCCAACTCCACGTGCCATTAGCGAGACATTCGATAGATGCTGGTCCCAAGCCATAGTAGCCTGGATCACAGCTGAAAACTACTTTTGTTTTATACTCATAATGTGAACCATTCACTATTTTCCATCTTCCATGTTCCAATGTGAAAGAATTGATGCTTGGACATGTAACAACTTTAAAATAAACAAAAATACACAGTTATTTCTGGCTTAGCACATTGAAATTAGGAATATATGTACAATTATTCATTCAGAAATATATCTTAAAGAAGATGAAGAGCAAGAGCAAGAGCAAAAAAAATCACTGTAGGTTCACTGTCATGGAATTCCCATGCCACTTCTGATCAGTCATGAGAATCTTTACTAAAATGCTAGCTAAATTTTAATTCAAGAATTACTTCCTACCTAAGCAAAGTCTATGACACTTTGAGTTTGATTTCGGTTGTTGACTGCAAAAATAATATCCATATTCAGGATTGGTTCTCAGCAGAAAAATGTTTTTCTCTCACCTCGAATTCTACATGTTCTCGCCACCACAAAAATAAGAAAAAGTGAAAAACCTAAAACAATAATAGGGAAGTTTCCGTCTCCAAAGTTCACTGGGCGAACTCATTTGGTGAACTCAGTGAAGAGAGGCGGTGCAAATCTTAATGGACACATGATTCTCTGTCTGACATTTCTGTGTCATTCTTATGTTCACCTATGTTTTCTTATACACTTACCATTTTGGGGGTAAATCTGCTTCTCTGTGGAACTGAACATACGTTTTCCCTGCAGCAATGTTCCCTGGAGTTTAGATGATATATCTAGCCTGTATAATGATGGGCTGGATACAAATAATCAGCAGTAGCTTCATAGCTTCACAGAATTGTGAAATACTAGATATTTTGCAATTTTGGATAGTTTTTGATAGATGTTCTTATTTTATTTTTTTTTAACAGCATAGGAACTCTCTAAAGAGCCAAGTTTTGCATCAACCTCTTTAACTATAAGCTTTGATTTAACTGAAAATTAATTATCAGCTAGAATGTACTCTGTGATGTGTAGCAATCTTCTGTTGTTACAGAATGCTTCACAGGTTAAAGCAAACAAGCTGAAAATTTAAGCAATGAAAAGTTTTGTGCCTAAGATTAAAAAAAAAAAAAAGAAAAAGTAATGTACAGTCAGATTCTTATTAATTGTAGATTTTTTATCTATTTCTTACCTACACAGCGAGGTGTTTTGTTGTGATTGCTCCATGTACCATCTGGCTGGCAGACTGCAGTAGTAAGTTCTTTGGATGATAGTCTATACCCGTCATTGCAAAAGTAAGTAACACGGGTGCCAACTAAGTAATCTGTGGTTAATATTCCACCGTTTATTGGAGCTTTAGGAATTCCACAAGATATTGCTAATTAAAGAGAAACGAAATATTTTTATTGGTTCTTCCCTATATGCTGCCTCTTACCTCAGAGTGTTTACACACTGTGGTAACAACAGTCTCACATTCATACAAACATAGCTTATTAATGCGTTCTTTAAGCCTAGATTTATTAATTCTCTTTAAATTAAGGAAACAACAAGGGATGAAATCTCAGGAAGTTTTGGACCATTACATCTTTTTCAGTGTAAGAGGTAAAAGTAAGCAGAATAATTCATAAACTTGCAGCTATCCATTTAAAGTGCAGAAGATAATCACAAAGATGCAATATAGAATATCCAGAAAAAAATTATTATCATCATAGTTCAATGCACAAACCACCAAATTATGACGAAAGAAATCTAGTTTGTACTTCCGGTTTCTTCCAGATGCTTTGGCAAGGCACTTACGCCAACTTTCAGTTTTCAATTTTTCTTCTTGCAAAGCAGAAACAAAGTACTTACTTTTTGTAAATACTTTAAAATTAGTAAATGAAAATGCAGGCAATGTTTCTTTTCCATTTGTTTAATAATATTCAGCTGGGAACAAGAACAAAGAGAACATAGGACTCTACGTAATACTTTCTCTTTTTTTTTGGTATAAGATATATACTGAATCCTTAATACCACTTTTAACATAGGATAAACCCAGAAAAAAAAAGTTTAATTTAGCATTGAAATATCTTACTTTGAAGTGGAATCTTGAATCCTATGAGAGAATTTGACAGGTTAAGCCTCTTGGAGCTTCTTGCACTATGTATAAATAGTTGGGACAGAGGGACTGTGCAGTTATTGTCCCTACCGTGAGCTAACCTGATGCAAGATAAATCTCCTTCATAAGCAATATAACAGCATCAAAGGCCACTGCATTGAAAGTAACAATCATGAAAGATAGAAGAAAAGCACTAGTACTATCACAGCTTGCCAAAAAGGAGTGATAAAATCAATACTATAATAGGTTTAGTTTCCATAAAAAGAAATCACATATGGCATGTAAAGCTAAAAATGAAACACATTGTATTGAAAAGATCCAGGAAAACTATGATTGGTTTGTTCAACACTGTATCTAAGCAACCATAAAACATATACCTCAAAGTTGTTACTATATCTAGTGGAAATTGGAGACAAATACTTTCAGAAGGAAAAGAGAAAAATAGTGTTTTTGATGCAGTCAAGGCTTTGGAAGTGTGACTGAATTCCACTGAATTTCAAGCATATCAAAGAAAACGTTGAAAAGCTTTCAGTTCACTAATTCTTACTGCAAAGATTGGTACATGAAAGTTTGCTGATCCTAGTAAAACACTGTGTATCAAAAGTGACAGTTCAGACTTCCACCTCTCACCTCTCAGTCCCATGATTTTAAGATCAAAAGTGACAAGTTAACTAAACAAACGATTCAGGAGAGCTTTCAGTAAACATCTGACAAAGCTCTATTACTACACTTGATACTACCTAAGAAAGATACAGTGCCCTCTAGACACAGGAATTAAAACATATGACATACACAGAATCACAGAAAGGTTGAGGTTGGAATGGACCTCTAGAGACCATCTAGTGCAATCCCCCTTCTCAAGCAGGGAGACCCAGAGCACAGGGCACAGGGTGGCATCCAGGCGGATTTTGAAGATCTCCAGAGAAGGAGACTCCACAGCCTCTCTGGGCAGCCTGTTGCAGGGCTCCATCACCCTCACAGGAAAGAAGTTCTTCCACATATGGAGATGAAGCTGCCTGTGCTTCAACTTCACCCATTATCCCTTGTCCACCACTGGCCACCCCTGAGAAGAGCTTAGCCCTCTCCTCCCTACCTTCACTCCTCATGTACTTATACATATTGATGAGATCTCCTCTCAGTCTTCTCCAGTCTAAACAGGCCCAGCTGTATAGCTGTTTCTCCAGGCTAAACAGGCCCAGATATAGATGCTGCTTTTCATATCTCCAACTCCTCAACAATTTGGATCAGAGCAATGAATATATTGGGCAGACCTCTTCCCTGCAGTGAGGAAGCCAACTTTTTATTTTCTTTTGCTTATATAAGCAAGGTGATCGTCAAGTCAAACTAAATGATACCAACATGTACCCCATAATACATCTTTTTCTAATCTGTAAATCGATAGATTTTTATTGGCCAAGTACACTACCTCCTTCCCAAACATATACCTATGATAAAAAGAATTTTTAGACTATAATGGGGCTTTCAGAACCCAGTCCACTACCACTAACAACAAAACTTCCAGCAGAACAGTCCAGAGTGGCTTATGGTCCTGAGGACCAACAAATGCCATAGCACTACTTGTGTGCATACTGTATATTCTATCCCTTTTAGCATTCAGCAAAGTAAGCAATCTCAGATTTTTCATATACATCTCATAAGTTTCATATTTACTATAGAGATCAATACGATTCCTTCCCTATTCAATAGTTTTGATCAGTAACTTAACTAGATAAAATTTACTATAGAGATCAATACGATTCCTTCCCTATTCAATAGTTTTGATCAGTAACTTAACTAGATAAAATTTGAGCATCCATCCACCCATGTAATAGAATAGATTTTGTGGCATAAGAAAAATATATTTTACCCTTGACCTTATATTATTTTAAAAAAAAATGTTTCATCCCAATGTTCCAAATCCTTGATAAGTTTATATATATACATATGAACAATAAAGCTAATATGGATATATTGAGATTTTTAGTGGTCATCAGTAATAAGCTGAATTTTACAGTTAAGCTATTGCTTTATATGAAAACACAACAAAAAAAAAAAAAAAAAAAAAAAGACAAGTGAGGAATACCCAAAGTGTATAAATGAAACAAAACAAAACAGAACACAGGTTAACCACTGAAATGCTTGATCACTATCGACCAGATTGGGCATTACAAACTATGCCTTTTCAAACTGATTTCAGAATAGCACTGTAAAGGAATACTAAAACAAAACTAGAACACTAAAATCTATTTTTTCTTGTCCACCAACTTCAGAACACAGCTCCAAATTCAAAGATATACAAATAAAGTCCTTGAAATACATTGTTATTAGTTTTAGAAGACCACTAGCACCTTCTAAAGACTTATGTGAGATTTCATTTTACCATGGGACTGGGATTTGGGCATATGACCCAATTTTCACACCTATTGCTATCGCAGTATAGTTATGCATTTTGGAATAAACACAGTTATTTCTAATGAATACAAAACAGAGTTATCATTAACATATCTGTATTAATTGCTAATTAATATAGCTAACTAATGTATGTTAATAGTAGTATCTGAAAAGTAACAAGCATATCTAAAAACATATAAATTTAGGAGATAATTTCTTTATACATCAGGCATTTTTTCCCAGACTATCATAAAAGTACTTTAGCACTCTATCTGTCAAAAATGTAATTTCTGAAAAACTCAGTTGGAATAGAACGATTTTACTTTCAAGGGCAGTCTTTCTTTATTCTTTTTTGTTTGTTTGTTTTGGTATGCCTTAGTGTAATTTGTTTAACAACCACAACTATGACAATTTGTATTACTGAGATACCTTTACTGACCTAAATTACTGAGAAATTACAAAATATTAATACTGATTTCTGATGAGGCCTGTATGAGATGACATTTATTTGCAAGAGAAATATTTCATAATTTCTTATAATGCTGGGATTAAAACTAAAATGTAAACAATAATAAATGCTTTAAAACACCTTGAAGCTACTGAGAGAGTCTTTATGACTTGTAAGTATGCTTACATTTGTAGGAAGCATAAATCTTTAATTTTCTTTCCCACAGCAGGTTAATGCTCATTCTTTAAAATCTTTATCATAATCAATTTTCATAACTTTGTTAGTCACAGGAATCTTTGAAACTTTTATTGAATTATGATTTCAGAGTTTTGGTATCATTAGAACAGCGATGGATGCATGGACAGACACTACTTTAACATTTCAATTTATTTAAAAACAGATGCTACCTAAAAGTTAAAACAGTTAAGTTTGTATTTAATACTAATTATTGTTATTACTATACTTATATTAGACTTTGAATAAAGTGTCTTTTTTTTCATTAAAAAAAGGGAAAGAAAAAGAGTAAGAAAAGAAAGAAAAGAAAGAAAAGAGTAATTTTTTATTAACTTTGAAAGAGATTTCAGTTAAATGTAAAACTCTTAGATTGAGGCTATTCCTTCTGATTCCTCACTGCTGTACTGAGTATTTTCTGCTAAGATACATTTGGGTCTATACATAATATAAAAAAAATTTCATGAGTTTGAAGTGTTTATCTGGATTTTTCAGCTAAAGTTCTGTACTGCATGCGATTTGAGGAATGCCTGGTATTATATAGAGAGAGGTTTACAGATCGAGATTTCTATTCATAGAAGTGAAAGAATGAGAACATTAAAAATGTGTTGCTGTAACATAACATTCAATCTTGACAAAAGCAGTATTGAAAAAGGCTACTAGCATTCATTAGTTACAGAAGGGAATTCAGAGTTACGACTCAATAACTGTACAGATGAAAAATGAAAAATGAAGAGAGAAAGCACTGGTTTAAATAAAGTCAAGAAAACCATATGCAAGCAGTAAAAAAACTGCTTGAAGAAAAATTAAGATAGCATTGTTAGAAACAATGCCAGCTGTGATGATTCTAGACGCAATACATTAATTCCCAATTTTTGATTCCTTAGATTTCTTATTTCCTATAGGAAATTAACAACTACTGTGAGTTGACAGGTAATCTTTGTTTAAGTAAAAGAGACATAGTTTAAAATGGGATGCACTGGTCTTCAAAATATTTTTCTCATTTTTTTTAAAAAAATAATACAAATGCCTCATTTTTTCCTGTGTGCACTGTGCTTATCCAGGGACAAAATGGGCTATGTGAAAGAACTGGTTTAACTGCCTTTGCAAGTTACAGTACAAAAGTGAAAATATGAAGCAGAATAAACTGAAAGATAAAAGTGTGATGGGCAGTTATAATGACTATATCATAAAGTTCTAAAACCCATAAACCCACAGTTACAAGAGTTGGAATTACTTTGTGACAAAGCTGTACTTTTCAGAAATAAAAGAAACATATCCTGGATATGTTCTATTAAAGAACATTAGGGATATTTACTGATAGTATTATCAGTGTTTTAGTACCAGAGATGTCTTCCATATGCAGGATAATTTTCACATTGGCAAGACAAGGGGATCTTAGACACAGAAGTGATGCACTGAATCAGGTTATTTCTGAGGGGCTTTTACAGTAATAATGTTGGTAGGGAATAAATATTATAACCACAAACACCTCACTCACACAGGAACTGCTAGACGAATCAAATGGTGTCCATATCACGTATCAAAGCTAATCTTTATTAAATGAACAATTATAACTGTTATTAAATTCATACGTAAATTATAATAAAATTTACATTACATCAATAGTTAGTCTAAGAGTCTTTGTATGATCAAACACCATGAGGTTACCAAGCACTTAATTCCACTTGCTCTTGAAGTATTATCTTTAAATAGCACAACTATTTCCATTACTGAACTCCATTCACTGTACTCTATTATACTGGTGGTAATAATCACCTGCCTGCATTTTCATACAGAGGAATGAACATTAAATGGTCACCTCATGTTCACTTTAAGTCAGAAAGCTGATGGCTTGTATTAGAAAAGAAAAAAAAGTTTGAAATTATAATGAGACAATTACCTTGGCAAGCAGGGACTGGCACATCCCATGAATAATAACCATACGGAGACTTCCTGCATACAGCAGTACTTTTCCCAATGAGCCGATAACCTCGATCACAAGCCCAGCGGACCATACTGTTGAGCTGCCCGCCTGTCTGACTGACTATGAAACCGTGTGGTGGAGATTCTGGAGTGCTACAATAGAGAGCTTTAAACATAAATATTAAATAAATAAAAGATGCACTCAGGAGCCAGGCGACAATTCTTGACAAACTCTTATTGAATTCAGTGGATATCTGATAATGAGATGAGAAATGTATCAACAGAAGTTGTATTTTAATCAAGCACTCATCAAACACTAATTATAAAGGTAAAAGAACAGAGTCTTCAGGATTTAGTGCATTGAGAAGTGAAAGGTGGTAGTTCTATAATTACCTTTTTTCACCTTGCTTTTTAAGGCACAGATTTTTAGTCCAATCTCAAAAGTTTCTGCAGTATGCAAAATTATCAGATGGAACCATCAAGGGCACCCTACACAAAACCCTGTCCTTTTTTTTTTTTTTTTTGGTAATAACCACGTTCAAGTTCCTTTAATTCTGTGAACCTACAATGGACTAGCAGCTGCAAATAAAAATTTTGAAACTAAAACTAAACTTAGATACTGAAATGCATATCAAAACCAATCAACCTGTATTTTCCTCTTTTTCCCTCTATTTACAATTTGAGAAGCCCTAGAGAAGTCTTATCTGAATATTATGTAAAAAGAAAAAATAAAGTTTTCAAAATAACATTTAGCAATCTTTATAAGAGCAAAAAGGTCATTGAGAGATATAGCCATCTCTGCTTTTTTAGTGTATGAGAAAATATACTGGTGTTTTCTGCAAGATATGGACCACTCAGTAGCTGTTATTTCCTGTCTGGGTCTCAATATGATTGTTACACCAGTAAACAGATCATATTAAGAGATATTTCTTATTCTTTTTAAAGGAGCCAGTGAATTTTATCTAACTAGATAATAAACATATTTTAGCTCTCAAGAAAACTGTGACCTCTTCCAGAAAAAAATGACACTGATACTCTACTTCACAGACTTTTGTACCAAGCCTAATTAATTAATTATACTTATTCTCTACTGCTTTCTTCATTTTCTAAAATGAAATTTTGCTATACCATTAAATTCAGTAATTACACTGAAAATATTCTATAGCTCCTATGCCTAATATTTTTCATTCTTTATATTTTATGTCTTTGGTCATGCTACAAATTCCATGTTCAAGTTTGGTGAAATTGCTATAAATTACAACAGATTTATCTTTGTCTGAGTATGGAGTTCTATTTATCTACAAAACCAGATAATACATTATATATAAAAATATATTATATTTTATATATTTTTATTCATTTTTATATATATTATATATATTATATATTATATATTATATATTATATATTATATATTATATATTATATATTATATATTATATATTATATTATAAATATAATATTATATATAAAATAATGATATAAAAAATAGTCTTTGTTAAGTATCATCTTTGCTCACTCAGTGTTTGCAAATAGGTCTATTTGAATTTGAATAATATCACGCTCAATGTTGGCTTTTTTGATGTACCAATTAAACTCTACCTACACTGTTTGCTGCTTTTTTTGTACTTTACTTAAAAGGGTTTAGCCCTGCAGGGTCTCACATTTTTCGACCGTACAGTTGTTTGTTCTTGATTTGTTGCCACCTCCTCCTCCTCTGACTCACCAGAAATTAATACTGCATAAATTAATGCAGTAGTGATGGAGATGCAGACATGGAAGTAAATGATGATAGAGGCAGGAGGATGAGAATACCATTCAAAAGTTTTCTTAAGCTACTCCTTAATTAATCTTTAAATCTTTAAAGAACATATGTGGTGTCTAGATTTATTATTACTATTATTATCATTCTTACATCAGCATCACTAGGTTCACACCCAATTCAAATCGACTGGAATTCCTTTTGTTTGAGCAACTAAAGTCACAAAGTATAGCTTATATTATTCTTTTTACACAAATAAATATATTCGATATAGAGATATTATACTTATTTGAAAAAAAAAAATATTACATACCTATATATCTTATCCTGAAACCTCTTTTATTCGTGCCATGATCTGCTGACCACCGGAGAAATACCTCATGACCATTGCTAGTTATATTTAAAGAAGATGAATAGTCCCCACTGAGAGAAATGAGCAAAGGGCTATGACTATTTGGTCCTTGACACAATAAAAAAAAAAAGAAAGAAAAAAAAAAAAAGGGAGTTACAAAGTTTACAAATTGTTGGAGTTACAAATTGTAGGCATACAATTAATATACTTTAAATATATATTCCAACCAAATGGTAAAGTAATCACATTACAATGTGAACATTAACATTATATGATATACAATGTAGAATGCATTTTTGTTCTGAAACAAAACTTTTTTTAAACTTAACTAATGTAATACAATCTTGAAACACAATATAATCCAACAAATCTTTTTAGCACAACAAACCTGAAGCTGTGCTTATTTAACTTCTTTTTTACACTTAAATCTATTATGGTATGCATAATGTGACTTGGGAGTGGCAACACAGATGTAATGTAAAAATACACAAAAATATAGAAAGTGTCATCCAAAGTTGTGCATCCTATAGTTACCATCAAACACCTCAAGTATATCAAATTCCTTTTCTGTCTGGAAGAACTCGAAGAACATGCTGATATTATAACCCTTTTCCACAGTAATAGTCCAAGCACACATCTGGAGATTTGGGTAGCTGTCAGGATAACCAGGGCTCAGTATGATTCCTGTTGAATCCAGACGCATTTCATTGGCTGGACAGAGCACTGCGAAATGGATTAGTTGATTAAAGTAAATATATAAGTAAGTCCTCTATTTGTATATATCATATGATTTGATTTGGTCTGGTTTTAAATATCTGCATTGTTCATTTTATTGCCATAAATATAGAAAGACTAACATTTAAGGAACAAAGCTGGTTACAGAAAAAAATATATGTTAAAACAAATGTGCAACCTTCAGAAATTATTGACCCATGACATTTTTCTTCTCTCAGTGTTTAGAAGATTTTCTAGAAGATATACTGCCATTTTAGACTATACTTAAAAACTAAATTATTGCATTATTCAGAAAAAGAACCACAGATTATATAATTAATTATTGTATTTATTTATTTATTTATTTATTTAGGTTGCTACTGTTATCAACAATAGTTCCAGGAGAGGTTCTGCAATGTTAATATTGAGACACTAATGTTGAGACACTGTATGATCTTTAGTTTTCAGGCTCTAAATAAACAATAGTCAATCCCTAAAAGCTCCAAGTACATTGATATGTGTACAGTGTTCAATGTAGCACTTTGCCTGTGGCCTAGAAACAGCAGATTAAGTTCAGACTGACATTTTTTGTGACTAATTAGCCCTAACTTTCAGCAGAACTGATGGGACAGGAAGCACAACTGTGCTAATGCTGCTATCTTGCTTTGGGATCCAGAGAAACCTCACACAATGCTAATTTATTAATAAATAAATAAATAAATTTAAATTCTATTTCTCCATCTCCACATGCAGTATAATGCCATTTTACCAGATGAAGAAGGAAGAATTTCTCAAAATCAAAGTCGGTCAGTCAAGACATTGGTGTTCTCTTCCTGAATACAGACTGAATATAGAAGTGCTATTGACTTCCATGCTGAGTTTAGGAAACTTACAAATATGCACAGCAAGTCATCACATGATAAGAACCTTGTGAGAAAATAAAAAGTCCAAATAACAACCAGCTATATATATTTTTAAGCTTCATACTGTCCATTATCCTTCAGTTAAGCCTAACAAATATGTAATTGTGTTGTATGTGTTATGTACACACAATTTACATCTACAGATTACTTTCTTTTTTATAGAATGTATGCAACAGAAATTGCTTTAGTTACATTTTCACATTTCTACATGTTTCCATGTTTCAGACAACTTGATGTTTTCCTCCTTCTAAAGCAAAGACGGATTACTTCCTAGATCATAGAATCATAGAATCATAGAATGCTTAAGGTTGGAAGGGACCTGTAGAGGTCATCTAGTCCAACCCCCCTGCACACGCAGGGTCTCCTAGAGCATTGGCACAGGGTGGTGTCCAAGCGGATTTTGAAGATCTCCAGAGAAGGAGACTCCACCACCTCTCTGGGCAACCTGTTCCAGGGCTCTGTCACCCTTACTGTTAAAAAATTCTTTCTCAAGTTCCTGTGGAACTTTTGGTGCCTCAATTTGTGGCCATTTCTTCTAGTTCTATCACTGGCCACCCCTGAGAAGAGGCCAGCTCCATCCTCCTCACTCCCTGTCTTGAGGTATTTATATACATTAATCAGGTCCCCTCTCAGCCTTCTCTTCTCCAGGCTGAAGAGGCCCAGCTCTCTCAGCGTTTGCTCATAGGGTAGATGTTCCAGGCCCCTAATCATCTTCGTAGCCCTGCGCTGGACTCTCTCTAGCAGATGACTGGATCTCCAGATGACTGGATCTATGGTTGCTGAAGAAGAAACTTAAAGAAATGAACTCTAAAAATTTCAACTTCTTAATAGCAGACAGCCTTTTTTCCCCAACTCAACTCTAAGGCAGAAGAAAGGAAACATGCTTTACTCTGGTCTCTAAAACACCATTGGGAAAGGCTGGACCCTACTACATGAGAGGGTCTCCTGCAGGGATGAAAGAAGACACTTGCTCCATCCCTGCTGGCTTGTTCAGCAGGTCTTACTTTCATCTCTTTCCTAGGAGTTGTTTTCTTATTTTTGACACCACAGTCTGCAGTTATTCATCTCCCACCTACAGCTGTGCTGGAAAACATAAAACAACTCTAGCTGTATTAATCGTCAAAGTTCAAGGAGGGATAGAAGATGCTAGCACAATAAATGGAGATATGTGAAAAAAAATAATATCCTTATTGCTGAAATTCAGCAAAAACAGGTTAAAAAGACATAGAGCATGACAGAGACTTGATTTTGATTTAATTCACTTGCTCTACACAGTACAATAAATACCAGAACTAAGTGTTTGAAGTAGTGAACCTGTGTTTGCATGATGATCTGTTCAGACTAATGGACATGATTCTTCATGATTCTGCCCAGAAATAAAGTTGCTATTTACCTCCTGCTCTTCTGCACTTGAAGCACTGGATTTAGCTTAGCATCTTAGTTTTGTTTTATTTTGTCCAACAGAGAGGTTTACTTACACCCTGAGCATTCTCTCTTGGACTGCAAGGTATTTCACTAGACCATTATCATGACATTTTTGATAAACTAAATAAAAATAGTTGATATTAACATGGTACTGAGATGTCTTTCAAGATTTGCTTTTACTTCAGAATATATTTATCAGTAACCTACAGCTTATCCAGGGCTGAAAAAGTCTTAACAGAAGACTAAAAATCTGTCATTTTTATGCAAAAATTAGTACTTATATGAAAGTGAATAGTCAGCCCACACATACACAGAAACAAAAATAATGGACTATCTCTCTCTCTCGTTTGTTTTTTTTTTTTTTTTTTTTCCCCCCCCAGAATAGTGAAAGTAACACCATCCTATTAAATATTTTGGCTTCTAAGAATCAGATTTTTAAGTCACTGGACGTTAGAGAGAAACAGCTCACAGAAAAGCAAAGAAAGCAATAAAAAACTTTTTTGCATAAACAAAGCTCAAATAATAGATCAGAATCTGACCATATACTTTAAAGCATCTGTCACCTTCAAAATTATTATTTAATTTCTGTTAAAAAAAAACTCTCCCCCCATGTTAGTCTCAATTAATAAAGAAGAGATTGGCTTTTTAACACTTCCTTACTGAAAGAGTGGTCATTCAGAATTTATCAGATGACAGAAATGATCCTCTCCAGTGTATGAAAGAACTCATCCTCTCAAGCTTTTATATATACACTTATATATATATATATGTGTGTGTGTGTGTGTGCACACATACATAGAAAG
Source organism: Eudromia elegans (assembly GCA_003342815.1). Classification (NCBI taxonomy): domain Eukaryota; kingdom Metazoa; phylum Chordata; class Aves; order Tinamiformes; family Tinamidae; genus Eudromia; species Eudromia elegans. The sequence goes on from PTEX01000120.1 coordinate 1,566,971, forward strand.
AGAAAGGGAGAGAGAAATAGAGGGATGGAATGAGCAAGAGAGAGGTCAGGAAGTTCATTGTCTTCTGGCTGCACATGTTTATTTACAGCCAATTTTGCTATCTCCACATGACACTGCTTTGAAAAGTTTCTTCAGGCCTCAAAGCTGTGCAGAAAATCTCATTATCAACAATTGAATGTCCAAAAAGAAGACAGCGGAGCCCTAAAAACTTCAATTTGAATTGAATTCTATTCAAATAAAAGGAGAGCCCACCAGGTGTATCCCTGTGGAGTCTCTCAAAGGGCTGGAGGACGCAGCCCCCTTTTTATCCTACTTTCCCGACCGAGGATAACCCTCTCCTTTTCCCCATTGGTTTCCCACCCACCTACACTAAACTCCTGCCTCCTGCCAGCTGTTCTCACCTAAGGTCCCCTGATGCCTTTGTGCCCCTCACTCCTGGCTCCGCTCAGTCTCCCCCATGTATTTATTCCTTTGTCCCGCTCATTAGCCAGACTGTGGAGGAACTTCCTTATTTGTAAAGACACAAACTTGTGTGTTCTGCTCAATGGGGTCCTTATAGGATCTCTTTCTTTGTGTTCCTGACACACTGTATAGAGAACTAACAGACCTACAATGAATTCCCCTAGGAATCAGATAGTTAAATTATTTTATAGACCCAAGCTAATGTAGCTGAGACATAGCTGAGAGGCATCATCCAAGAATTTTTTCAGGCTCCTATAATTATAATGCAAAATCCAGTCTGAAGCCTCTTTTTCCGAGTTTTTCATTTCATCCTAAAAATATAATATTAGTTTCAAGGAAAAGGAAGAGCAAAGCTAGATGCTGGGTATGAGAGATATTCTATTTTAACAGAAGATGACAGCAATTTGCATAAGCTTGTGGAAATTGGTGATTATTTTCTGCTCTAAAGGAGAAAACCTACTAGAAATTTTAGAAATTCTTATGCAACTGATACATATGAGAAAATTTAAGTCAATATAATTAAAAATGTTAATACTGTACCTGAGTATATGCTAACCTCTACTAGTAAATATAATCTGAAATAGATTTTGTTTCAGTATATTCTCTTAGTGGTATCTGTTTGTTGACAGTTATGTCTTTGCTGCAATAAATTAGATCCAAACATATTTTCCTTTAAATTCTGTTCAATAACACTATTCAAATTTAAAAAAAAAGACAAAAAAACTTGAATGTGATTATGAATTTACTTCAAAGTAAACTAAATTAACAACTGAAGCCAAATTCAGTAAAAACTTGCTTGACACTTACTAGAATGTATAGCTGCATCAAAAATGTTTGTAATTTACAGATTATATTTTTCTGAGGTTGGATTGTTTATCTCTTTGTTAAAAATGCTTATAATCACATATCCTTATTTCTCTCTCTTAATACTTGTATGAAATAGCCCGAAACACAGATATGTGCCATTACATTTAATTGAGATTCCAATTTTTGATATAAAGCACTGGAAGTTTTTCTCCATTCTCTAGTCAGTACTACATAAACAGGAAACTTCTGACACTTTCCTCAAAATGTATGAAAAAAATTCTACTCTGGCATAACACATCCACATCTCAGCTTAACAAGAACTTGTTTAAACTGTGAGATGGTGGTGGTTGTCAAAACTGTAACCTTATTTTAATCTTAACAATGAAGTATTGGCATATTTGTTCAGAGTTTGCAAGAACAGGTAGAAAATATAAAGATACGTGCACATATAAAAACATCATTCCTTAGCAAATAAAAATACAAAATACTCAAATTGCACTTTAAACCAATAATAATTCCATGATCTTGTTCATCCAAATACAAACTATGTTGTAATTTAGCATATCAGCACAGTGATAATATTAAAAGTGTCAAAAGGTTTGAAATAATTTAACTGTGCCATTTTACTTAAAGGGGAAGTGAAAGGTAGTTTTCAGCTGGTCTGAAAAAGAGGAGGACAAACCTTGACAAGTAGGTGGTGCTCCATCCATCTGAAGCCTTTCTCCTAGTCGACAGGTCAGAATCTCATTACCAACCAATGTAAAGCCTGGTTGACACTGGTACCTTATTATGTCTCCTGTTTGATAAAAAAGAATACCATTAAGCGGCAATTATCTAGGACTTCTAACTTTGAAAACATTATTGATTAATGAAGTTCCTTGCTGACACACATAATGGACAAAATGACCTCTGGCATAAACAACTTAGACTGATTAGTTTAAGCAAATGTTGTGCTAAATGAGCTTTGTCACACAGACTATGCTGCATCTATCACTGTTTTCCACCCCAATGTTAGCTGGATAATATGTCTGGCTTTAACTGATGCCAGACAAGCTTGTGTCCATAAAGCTTTAAGTGATATAATTCATTGGATAATCAACAAAAAGGCAAGATCAAGTCTATAAAACTACAGGGATAGTAAAAGGGGGGATACTTTTTTCTTAAGTAAAAAAGAAAATATAGTTTCTTATCCTGACCACGCCAAATTCTTTTATCATCAATTAGATGTATTTCTTATGATTTTTTTTCCTATAAGACTGTAAGAATTACTGACTTTATCTTGCCTTTTTATTTGGTTCCACAATGATTATTCAATGAATTATATCACTTAAAGCTTTAGTCATAAAAATGTTTGTAACTCAGAAGTTCTCATCAGTTTAATTAGAGCAAATGACAAAAATATAGGTGAAAGAATGAAAATAAAAATAAAAGAAAAATATAGGTGATTTTCTGCCATCAATTATTAACAAATAAATTAAAGTTAAGAATAAATTGATTTTTCTTTGTTATAATGTAGGCAGAAACAGGCAGTCAAACATCCTATCCAACACAAACACACAGTGAAACAAAACAGAAAGACAGTATTTCACTATTGAATGATAGGTGGCTAAGTAATGTTATTAACATATCTTCTAAAGCTACAGTGTCATCCTCTCCTTGGATTCTCCTAAATTTTTTTACTCCTCATCTCACAACACCATAATTGAGGTATAAAATATACCACTCACCAACAATTTTTTTCTAATCAAAAATAAATTTATTTTAAAAGCACTAACTAGAAATGTATTGATAATAAAGATAATATTTCATTGCTGCTTCTCCTAAAAAATAATTCCAATTATTCAATTTGTTATAGTATTATATATATATTAAATGTATTAATGTATTAAAATATTCTTAGCTTTCAATATAAACCAGCACGTATTATATTAAGCATTATAGAAAATGCATTTTAAAATGCATTTAATTGGAAAGAAGTTACTGAGATATTTATTTAAATGTGATAGCTGAAACACAGCTATTACTCTATAGTGAGGAAGAATGGAAGTACATATTATATTTTTGAATATAAATATAACTAATTCTAGTCATTATTTGCATCTTGAAAAATAATAAATTTCTGTTCTTAGCAATCATGGCTATTGCTTTTATTTATTCTACATTACCTATTTCAAATTCATCATCCTCAGTCAAAATTTCAGCATTTGGTATATTTGCTGGAGGTTGGCAGACCCGAAGTTGGTAGGCTATGAAAAGGAAGATAGCACAGTTAATATTCCCATACTTCCACAATTAGTAGAGTCACACAAATGTAACTGAGCTAATATTCAAGGTAAAAGGATAAAAATAAGCAATTATTTTAGAAATTTTAACAGAATTAAAAAGAAAGAAAATACTAGTATCATTTCAAAAATGAAAAAGTAGATTAATTCACCTTCTAAAAATAGCTATTTAATTTTAAGGTCAAAGCTGCCTACATAAATGACCTATGAAGTCCTAGAAGTACTTCTAAACTTTCTGACTAAAGTAATCATGCAAAAATGCAGGTTTTTTAATTTATTATTTATTTATGCTATTACTTTCCGTATTTACAAAAGTTATGTTATCCTTGATATAATTTTACTCCTGAACTGTTCCACTTTTGACCTCACTCATAAAGAAGGTTATTTTAAAAGACTGTGGAATAATTGCTTGAAAAGGAGAAAAATTAGAGAAAAGCTAGGGCCTAACAGAAGTTTTCATAGAATCATAGAATGATTCAGGTTGGAAGGGACCTTTAGAGATCATCCAGTCTAACTCCTGCACACACAGGGTCACCTAGACCACGTGGCACAGGGTGGCATCCAGGTGAGTTTTGAAGATCTCCACAACCTCTCTTGGAAACCTGTTCCAGTGCTCTGTCACCCTCACTGTTAAGAAACTTTTCCTTAAGTTCCTGTGGAACTTTTGATGCTTCAGTTTGTAGCCATTTCCTCTAAGTCCTATTGCTGTCCCCATCCTCCTCACTCCCTATCTTAAGGTCTTTATATACACTGATTAGATCCTCTCTCAGCCTTTCCTTCTTCAGGCTGAACAGGCAACTACAGAACCTTGAGCAAAGAGGAGTAACAAAGGGTGGAGTGGAGCGTAGACACCGCGGTCAAACTCTTTTGCAGTCCCTGTGCTGGGCGGCTGATCAGCCACACAGCAGCTGCCCAGTGGGAGATACACGATAACATGTCCGGTGTTGATCTAGCAATGCTGGTAAAACACTGCTTTCGGATGAACTGTGCTTGAACTTTGTTCATTACAACCTCTTTATAATGCCAAAACACACCTCCAGCCCAAAAGTTACCCGCCTCGAGGTACGACCACTCCTCACTGAGCATGTGCTCTAGATTTTCGACTCACTGTACCTTTAAATGAAAGTGAGAAACTTTTTCACCAATAAATAACAATACTAAGTATGATTATAGTCATTCAAGTTACACTTAAATTTAATGAAAAAGGATAAAAGGTGAGTTATGAAGGGAAGTAGCTGGAGGAAAGATTCCATTGTAACTTTTGGGATCTGTCAACGGGCTGATCCTCCTTTCCTCGTATCAAGACACCACCTGTGGAAACTCGAGATCAAGAGCCCTCTCCCATTTTCAAGGGTGAGTGATGATTGCGCATATGTACATCGGAGCTTGCTAAATATTCCACCCTGTAGTAGAGATGTTCCTGTACTGACATCCAAAACTTGCTTTGTTGCATTTGAATAAATCATGATATTCATGAACTCGACTATGTGTTCAGAATCACAGAATCACAGAATGGTTGATCACTTACGGACAGAAGCATTTTAAATGTGAAATAAATATCTGTAGATGGGATCAAATAGAACTAATTCCTCTAGAGTTAACAAATCAGAAGCTTGTAATTATGCTTCAGATACAAATTCTTCTATGATATTTTAGTAGTATACTATTGATTTATCACTTTCCTTAGAATTTTACTTACATAAGACAGCAAAAAAAATCCTAGCTAACTAAAATATTCTTAGCTATATATAGGCAAATATAGGCACATATATTGACAAAGGGAAAGAATCAGCTCATTCTTCACACACTGCAACATGCAACTTAGATAACCAGGTCTGAAACTAAAATTCTGAAAACCCCTGCTCAGTCCTGGTGGAATGTACACTTCAAAAGCAAATTGGATGCTGTTGCTGCTGTTTCTTCATTAAGGACATTAGTTTTGTTGTTGTTGTTTCCAGCAAAATTCCTCTAATTGTTCTAGCTTTTTATCTGTGTGCACCTTGATCTTTATTCCATTAAAAAAAGGTAGAACTCTAGTCCCAAAATCTGATCAGGATCCAGAAAATAAACTGTTATCTATGTTGCCTGAGTACCTATGGGAACTTCTGCTCCTGAATTTGTTTCACTGTAGTAATAGGAACGGAAGGGATTCTTGGCCTAGAATAAGTGAATGACTGCGAAATGTACTCTTAAGTGACCTTATCTGAGCAGGGGGGTTGGAACTACATGGTCTCTAGAAGTCCCTTCCAACCTCAACCATTCTGTGATTCTGCAGCGTGTTAGTACTTAACTCCAATCAAAATAAATTGGAGACTTCGTCTCCAATCTCATTTTCAAAAAGATTTAATTTAACATCAGTTAATAATAGCTATAAAACACAGTTCACTCACATTTTGGCTCTGGAAGAATAACACTTTCTTTGTAGTATTTGTCAGAAGCTGAATGCCACACAAAAGTATTTAGATTACAGAGAATTTTAGAAATGTTGTAAGCAGTGAGGAGATACGATCCTGGAATGACAAGGGCCTCTTTTCTTACAAAGAATCCTATGGAAATGTACCTTTTTTTTTTTTTTTTTTTCCCCTACTTTTGCTTAAGTATTAGTAAGTTTAATGTGGTTAAGAAATTAGTCTGTTTTGGTCACTTATGTTAGTCTTCCAAACATGCACACTACTCTAACGTCAGTCATACTAATGAAAGCAATTCTTAGAAAAGTAATGACTTTTTTTTTTTTCCTAAGTTTTATTCCAACACTAATCAGTATAGACAGTGAAAAAAAATTATTTATTTGTCACACTCACCGTGATAACTAAGTACAAAGAAGCCACTGGTAGTAAAGTCACTGTGGAACTTGATCAGAACCTGATTGGAAGTGCTGTAGACTGATTCTAATGCAGTGTTGCCACTGAATTGTCCAATTTGAGGAGAAGTTTGGTCTGGTCCATCCCTAAGAAAAAAAAAAAAAAAAAAAAAAGAAAAAGATAAACTATGCAAAATTTATATTAAAAAATAGAGATATTGAAGAGATATTGAAGAAAATGTTCTCAGATAGGAGAGAATATGTGTTTGTCCAAGCAGCATGGTTTTTTTTTTTCCAACTTAAGGGCTGCAACTCTTTTGAAATACAGTAGTAGATTGAAGAATAAGAATTATTTGCTTCCAGAAACATCATAAAATGTTAGAATTCCAGATTCTCAATTTTCCCACCTTTTGGAACTAATATTCTAATTTTTTTTTCAAAAAAAAAAAAAAAAAAACCCCAGGAGTGACCTCATTATGGTTGGATTTGTGATACTGCTTCCTCATATTTCCATGAAACCTCCTCATGTTTACAGATGCAAGCTTTTAAATATGGATATTAGAAACAAATAAACCTCATATAGTTCATCTTCCTTAACTTTTGGATTTGGTTATTTCTAGAAAAGATAATATATGAATACCATTATATTTTAAAAGATGTTGGCTGAATACTGGCTTTACTAAAAAAAAAAAAATGCATATTCTCTATTGAGTGCAAGATTCTACTTGAAATCTATTTGAAGAATCTACTTGAAATTCTACTTGTGAACATAGATTTTACTGATAATTTTTATGTTAAGGAATTTACTTTCAGAAAGTCTTAATTGATAGAATTTTTTTATCTAACTTCACAATTAAAGAAGCTATACAAAGAAAATATTGCTGTATTCCTTTTATTGATATTAAAGGACCTAATAATACTTATTATCACTTGCTTTCTTAAGTGAAGTCACTTCTTTTTTTTTGGCTGACAGTTTGTCTTATCTCAGTGTACTTTTCTTGATTAACAAACTGGTAAGATACACTATTATTTTTTTCAAATGTTTAAAACAATGGTTAGGCAACTTCATAACCAGTGAAAACTAGAGAATAACACATTGGGAAAGAGGGAATATTTCAAATCACTCATTGTCACTAGACAAAACAACAAATGTCACGGGAGAAATTGCAAAGATCCTCTTTCTAATCCCTATTTTGTTACAGTGTCAAAAGAAGATTAAATAAATGCCAATAGTGTTTTCTTACCAGACAGTTATGAAATCATATATTGGCTCTGTTTGGAGAACTGTGAAATTGATGTAGATTCCATTCCCAGGTGGTACTCTTACAAGCCAGAAGCAGTCTTGAAAGTTTGGATACTCATCAGGGTATCCTGGAGAATATATGGTGCCATTCATTGCAGTTATATTTCCTCCACAGAGAGCTATAAAAAAAGACATTAGTTTTCAAAAGCATTAAATGCTTTTTGCACTCTTCTTAGACTGTCTGAAATCTGTATTTTAAAACACATTCATGACACTGTAACTAGATTACGTAAACCATCATCACCACTGCTTGGAAGAATAAAGATTTAGCTGATATTTTGCAGCCAGAAGTCTACGTCTGACAAATAGCTTAAATTTGTTGTTTTAGTTTTGCTTTGTTTTACTTCGCTTTTAAGAGTAATTCTAACAGTATAAAGACTATCTGAAATTCATCTAAAGTAATATCTAGACACTAGGTTAACTCAGTGACTGTGCAAGTGCAGGCAATAACATACTTGGTTACAGCTTTATTTAAATGCCAGCTCCAAATTAGCAACAAAACATAGCAAATTCTGTCATTATTGTCCCAAGAAGGTATCTAACCAGAATTATCAGGTGGGAGAAGACATAGGCATTTCCTAGGAGAAATACTAACGGAGACTTTCTCTCTGAAATTCTTAAAGTATGGTAATTTTAAACCTCACCCAGGGCAAGACTGAACATAAAGGTTTTGGACATTTATTGCTGTGTGTTTCAGGCAAACTCCTAATTCATACTCTGTGATTTTCTTTATATCATTACCATATTTTTTACCATCCTACTCAAACATAAAGAAAAAATATGCAAATAATGTAATAAGTTAATATATTTTTAATACCGTTCATAAATATCAAAGCACATTTACACACTACTTCAGAGAGCATTGACTGTAGTATAGTTCTATTTAATACCATCTTTGAATTTTTCTCAACTGATAAGATAGTAGAAAAGTGACCGGCGTTGTGAAAATCAAGTGCTGAATCCATTTTTACTGACTCAATATAGAGCTTTTCCTCTAGAGTACTACCTCAATCAAAAGGACAGCTCCATATTCCAGAATTTCAGACTATAATTTCAGAAGGTAAAACCTTTCAGAAATATATTAATTCTCTGATCTCAGGCTTCAGGGACTTCATACTTCTATGAAACTTCCATGAAAATTTTAGCGTCTCCATTAAAAAAAAAAAAAATCAGAAGCAAAATTTCATACCTCCCATGCAAAGACTACATTATAAAGTAATTGTATCTTTTAACTGAAAGGTGAAACAAATTAACTGGTTTTAGAGGAGTTACAGATAATCCGGGGTTCTTTCGGTCACTCAGTACATACCTTCACATCTAGGCAGAGGATGATTCCAGTTACGGCTGGTGCCATGTAGACAAGTCAGAGCTGACTTGCCAATTAAGGTGTATCCAGGAAAACACTCAAATGAAATAGTTTGTCCCACTGTAAAGTCATTGCCAACAACAAAACCATTACGAAATGGTCGAGGATCGGGACAACTTTGTAGCTGATATGCTGAAATAAATTATAATAATGGGAACATAATATCAGTAAAATACAAATTTTGATTATATCTTCAAAATTTTGGTTTGTTTTTATTAGAGTAAAAGAAGAATTTCACAGACTTTCCATATCTCTTAAGTTTCATCATAGTGGCACTAAAAATAAAATTTTAAAAAAGTACAATTGAATACTTATAGGTAGAAAATAAATTTCTAGCAATATAAATGTATTATTAGCTACAACCTCATAACACAGAAAATTATTGTGAACAAAAAATGTTAATAAGATTAGAAAAGCTGAAAATATAGGACAGGTAACAGTAATGTACAACCCAGATATGCACATATGGGTCTCATCGTGCTTACATGAAGAAATCAAATTGTAAATATAGGAAATACTGAGTAAAATATAACAATGAGGTAATGCAGACTGGAATCTGTTTGTGAATGATGCATTAAATGATCAGGCAAAAACTTGAACTACAATTCAAAATAAAAAACTATGACAGTGATACAGAAACTGACTCAGTAAGAAAGTTATGGAAGTTACCACAGAGAAAAAAAAAAAAAAAAGGGATCTAAAAAATGAAAGGTCTGCTTTTTCCAAGTCTAATAAAACATAGCAGATCAAAAATAAACAGAAAATTAAGGGGGCAAAGATATAATTTGAAATATCAAAAGGTCCTGGAGAGACTGCCAACCAAGAAATAATGTTTGTAATAGACAGATCTTAGGGTACTAGAAGTAAATACAAAAATGTATTAGACTAAATAGTTAGGGGAAAAGACCATGAGCAGATGGCATTCCTCCAGAACTTCCAAACCAAGGTGTATATCCTATCATTTTAGGTTCTGTGCTAGAGGATTAGTGGTTTGCCAATGTAAATATCATCTATAGTAAGAGTTTTAGAAGGGATCCTTGAAATTACATATCAGTGAGTCAGACTTCCATTACTAGTAATATGATAGAGTCTAATGTAGAGAACAATATCACTGAGCGCATGGATAAACAGGGTGTCTTGGTCAAGAGATAGCAGGGCTCTACAAAGGGGAATCCTTCATCACTAACTTCCATTGTTTTATAAAGCTGTCAGTAGAGACATGTACAAAGGCAATCCAATGAACATAATACACTTTCTAAATGTTTTTTGACAAGGTTTCACAGAAATGCTATTAAAATCTGAGCTGCCACAGAACCAGAGAAAAACTTCTTTAAAAGAATGAAAGTTGGTTAAAGTGAGGGATAGGTCACTTCTCAGAATTGAAAAGCCATCAGCAGCTTTCTCAGTGGATCGTTACTGGACAGTTTTGTTCAATGTCTTCATCAGTCTGAAGATGGTGCTAAGCTCTTATGGGCAGTAAAATGCTCTCAGTGAGGAATTCCAGGAGGACCTCACAAAATTAGGTCTGCAAAAAGCTGCCAGATGAGCTTCAACATAGATAAATAAAATCTAATCCCTTGCATAAATCATCCATACCTTTGCATGGTTGAACACAGAACTGACAGTTCTTTCCTGATGCTTCAGGAAAGAGATTTCAGAGTAATTAGTTCACTTTTCTGAAACCAATGCAATGTGCAAAGGCAATCATAGGAAAAAAAAAATTGCTGGGTGTGATCAGGAAATAAATATTGAAATCAAAATAATAAGTGTAATTTTGCTACTATATAAAACCTTGGTGTGCCTCCACTGTGAGTACTTTGTAAATTTCTGGTCTCTGAATCACAAGATAGTGGACTTGATCACTGAAATGAACTAGGGATGGTAGCGGTAGCGAAGACTCAGGGGAATATGACTTTTGTAGAATTTTTTCTACAAATTTGTTGACACAGCAGTTTTTGCAGACAGAAAGTATGAGGAGGCTAGAAAAAAAAAGGCTTAGTCAAATTAAGGGAGTTTAGGTACATATAGGGTGTGCGAAAAGGCTTGGGAAGTGGTGTACATGCTAATATTTCCACCACAACTACTGTGGATGCTAGTAGAGTACAACAGCAATGGAACACAGAAATTAGCTAGCTATCTTCTAGCTAACTAGATAATTTCTTTGCTCATAAGCGGATTTTCCTGTTGCCACTAGGAGAAATCATGCTGAGCTACAAAGCACATGCCTAACAGAAAAAACTGGGAAAAAAAAAAGGGGAAAAAGAAATCTCTCTGCAATTTTACTTCTCAATATTTTTCCCAGAATATTTCATAATTAAAAGGTTCTTTCATGAACTCTAGAGCTCAAGAGGTTCTTTCATGAACTATGGACTTTTATAGTGAGGAAGTAAGGTTTGAATATAAGACATTTTCACACATCTTGGTGTTCTATTCCAAGCCATGCCTTCCTATTATAGAACTGAGAAAAATTATCCTATAGAAAACCTGAAAAATCTGAAAAGTGCACATCAGGTGTATATTTTCGAAAGAACTAGTTATCTCTCAAGTAGTTAGAAACACTGAGATACTTCTCAGAATTCTTTGCTTACAAACAACTGCATCTCCAAAAAGGTCGCTATTATTAATAATAATATAAATTATACACATGTTTTTTTCTTTACAGACTTTCACTGCTCTTCTTATCATTAGATTGTAAATGTCCCTTACCTCTACAAATTAGATCGTATTCCAAATAAGAACTGAATAACATCTTACCACGCAGTTTAGATCATAAATTGATTTTTCCTATAAAAGCTCACACTTTTACAGGGGCTCATTTCCCGAATGTTATATAGAGTTCAAGTCAATTTGGACTTGTTGCTATTGAAAGTTTAATAGAAGATGGCTATAAAGTAAAATCTCTCAAAATCACCCTGTGATGCTATTCATATAATGAAAACAGGTACAGGTTAAAATGTTCATCTGAAATTTCCCTGTGAACATTGGCGATTTAATTTCTTTGAAATGAACCTGAAACAATATGAAGAGAACTATGATTTTGCAGTCCTAACCAGCTCTGCAGGACCAAACTGGGTTGAATGAGGGGAAGAAAAAAAGAAAAAAAAAAAAAAAAGACTTTCAGGGGAAATTGATTTTTAGGTTGGGCTAATCTAGGTTGAGATCACTAGGTTGGGGATAATTGTGGAATAGCCTATTCTGAACCAGTATTCTACAACAATATTTATACCTTTCCTTTGATAGAACTCAATACATAAAATTGTGATTCCTTACAATGATCAAACAATGGGGATGTTTATTTTGTACACCCACACAATTCAAAATTGTAACCCACGCATTTGGTAATTGGTAATTGTAAACCCACATGTACCAATCAAATTCAAATATGAGAAATCATCTGTTCATTTAGATTTCTACTGCTTTTTAAGGAATACATTTTTCCCCTTTCTTAATTGCATGCATCTCTCTCCCCACATATCCCCACATATAACACTTTGCTTTGAAATATATAAGACTTTCATTTTATTTATTTTATTTTTTTTTCTTTCAGGAAGGATAAAAAAAGGAATAGTCTTTAGGATCAACCTTGTTCCCACATAAGAATATCAAATCTCTCACCCTGGTACACTATATGAAATCCTTGTTTGTTCTGTGAATAATCGCTGTGAAAGTACAAGCTTGTTTCATGAGTTGTGCTGAACAGAGAGGCAGGTAACTGAGGACCACTTAGTCTCCCAATAACAGTGCTAGTTTCTGTAGATCCACTCCTTACTTCTAAATAATCATGTATGGTCTCCGTTGAAAAATTCACAAATTGCAAATGGACACCTGAAAAGCATTGAACAAATGTAAGCCATTGGTATTTGTATCAGGAAGGAAAGTAAGGTATACATATATTATATGCTGATGATGTCAGAAAATTAAAAAGTGGAAATGCATGTGTTATGCTGCAAGATAGACTCCCACGGATTCAATATGAAACACTCTTCATATTCACTGCTAATTTTAAGAGGCTGGTGAGATAAGTAACGCGAATGCTGAGATACTGACTTGACACAAGGCATTGAACTATAAGTTATTTTTAATTAAATACTACTTTTTAGCAAAAACCTTTTTCTGGTATTTTGGCCAACTTTAATTGCTGAATGTGTAAAATACATTCAATTTAATTAAAATTTTCCTGTTTTCAGCTGCATACAATAGTCTTCTTTCCTTTAAAAGAAAAATGCTTTGTGTGCCATGAATGAGACTATGACTGAGTGACTGAATCCTATCCCACAGACAGTTGCATTTTGGTAGTACATAAACTGTCGTTGACTAGTTTACTTCTAGATGTGAATATATATTTATATATATATATATACATACACACACATGCATATAGAAAGCATATTGTAACTATATACACATATAAACACATATATGCGTATATACACATATATAATATATAATGAAAATGAAGGAAATTATACATATGATACAGATTATGCATATATAAATATTTATTATTTGGGCTCTCAAATAATTATTTTATTTAACAATCATTCATTAATGATTTTCACTAGAAATTAGACACACTGTTCTTTTATTTAATTCCCCTCACACTGTGGCATATATTATGCTTGTCAACAGAAATTTCTGATTATTTGACTCAGGAAATTATTTTCTCAGGAAAAGAAAAGGAGCTTACTATCTAGTAGCAGTTATCTCCCCTAACTCGATGATAGGTTACAATTATTACTTGACAGGTGAAGAAGGAAATGTTAATCAGCAGAGAAGATAGAGGGTACTTTAAAAATTTGCTTAAAATACAAAAGTTTTTGGGTTTTTTTATTTCTCTCAAGTGAACTAGTGCTCCTATGGAATGATAATAATACAGCACTTTCATTAAAAAGATGATTGAAGACTGCTGTTGTTTCTGGTAAAGATAATAAACAGGTTTTCACATAACATTGAAAGGAAAACATATAATGTCACATTAATCATTGAAAAGTCATGAATTCTGTAATTATTAAAAAAGCCTGCCATTCAAGCAGCATGCAAAGAAGGAAGCCAAGTGCACCTGCTCTTACAGAAGTTTTTTTTTTTAAAAAAAAGGGGAAAACTGCAACTTTGAATAAAGATTTTGCAATTGTGTATACATGGGAAACTTATAGAAAATTGAGTTGGCAGTGTGTTATCAGGTGATAAATTACAGGCAAAAGGATAGAAGTGATTATAATAGAGGAATGGGTGCAGTAGACTTAAGCATAAACATCAAAAGACATAATTATCAATGTGAAAGGTAACTTAATATGGCCATAGACATTGCAATAGTCAAAGTAAAGTTTTAGGACTATATATTACCTGTCTCAGAAAAATAAAAGAGGCTACAAGTTCAGAAGATGCAATAGTTAGCAGAAAACTTGAATTATGGAAGCACAGATGAACTGTATTATTTCTCATTAAAACTTATTTTTTAGGGACAGTTAATGGTTTCTTAACGTAAATGGTCAGGGATCCCACAAGAAAAGGAAAGTATGTCTCTGCTTGCTTAATCTGTCTTAAATGTTGTGAAAAAGCTGCCACAATACTGTCAATATAGGACTGAAATGCATCTGGATGAGTCATTGCTGAACAGGACCTGCTACCCACCTGCCTGGGTGTCCAGCCTGTGCATCCAAAAGCCTCTCATCAGCAAGCCCTCTACATAGCTGCTTCCTGGAGTTTCCTCCACAGTTTGGAGAGAAAGCCCTTTCTTAAATATATCCTGTTTAGCCCCTCAAGAACATGAGCATCTCTTTACACCAATATTCAATCCGCTCTTTCTTACCTTGCAGCCACACTGTTCTAAACTGACACTCATGGGTTAAAATATTTTTGATTGTTATTTATCTTTGTTGGATTTACAACCTTGCAAAGAGAAATCAAGCCTGTTCAGCAAGAAAATCAGGCTGAATTCTAATTTACTAATTTTATCTTTATCAGAAAATTGCACTATGTCATATATATATATATATATATATATATATATATATATATATATATATATATAAAAGGGGGGTTTTCTACCCTAAATTTTTCTTTTCTGGCATTGATAAAACCTTCAAAATTATGTTCACCAGGAATAATATTTACAATATTTTAAAATCTATATTTAGTGTTTGAAGCTAAAAAGGAAGTAAAATTAATCAATAAAAGAGCACATACCAAAACCAATAGGCAGCCTTATTGTCCATGTACAATCTAAACTGCTGGGATAGTTGCCAGGAAACCCAGGGCTAAGGATCACTCCACTGAAGTCGGACATGGCACCACCACATTGTGCTGCAAAAATAACATTTTTAAAGGAATAAAAATGAGCTAAAACTTAATCCAGAAATCTAGGACCATTTTGTAATTAATTCTATAATTATATCAGCGTTTATATTTTAAAAAGATATGCAATCATTCTTTGATCACTAAATATCTGTAATGAACTTATTTACAAGTAAGTGCTGTAAAAATGTTTTCATTCGGGGGACACATGCTCCTCAAAAGAGAACAGATGTTCATTCTTCACTCTGTCTGCATGAAACATTGTTGCAATCAGGTAAGTGGTACCTATCAGCTCAAGTCACATTGACACAATTAGTCATAGGCTTATAAAGGAACATCCAACAAAGCAACAAACATTCAAACATTCTGTTCTCTGAACATTTCAAGAGGCCTTTAGAAACATTGTATTCATACCCTCCCCTGATTTAAAAAGGAAATAAAGTAAATAGACTTAGAAAAGGTATCTGTATGAGCATTTTCAGAAAAGCAAACAGTTTGGGGAGTTTGTTTTCTATTTTATCAGGCATGAGGTTGTCCAGTAAAGTAAATTCCACTTGAGTGTTAGATATGAAAACATATGAAAACAAAAGATCAAGATGTTAATCACGGTAAATAAGATTTTTTTAAACTTAAAAGTTTTTTTTAAAAAATATTATTTAACAGTTGTGATATCCTTTGAAATACGATTGAAAATCATTAATTGAGGGAAGGCAGGCAAGGCAAGACAAAGCAAAGGGAGATCAGCACCTCACAGGAGGTATTTAACACTTCACTGAATTGAGAGCAGGATTATTAATGGCAGTCATGGGGATACAGTAACTGTCCTAAAAAAAAAAAAAAAAAAAAAGTATATTAATACATGTCACTGCTAATATGCATTTTAACATCCAGATATGCTTAAAAGCAAGAGACAACTGTAAAAAAAAAAAAAAAAAAAAAAGAAAAAAATTTGAAGTATAAAATCTCTAATGGGATCTGCAGAGTCCTGTCTTTTTTCTACATTCAGATTACAAATACAGCTAACTTTCATTATTATGGGAAACATCACCACCACCACCCCTAATGTCATTTCTATTCAGTCAAAAGAGGATGTACATAGAGAGTTTTATACCCCTTAAATTTTTTCTTTACAGAAAAGGAGTATGTTTGAATGCATTTAGATGTTTCAGTTGAGCTTATGGCAGGCTTCTAGGACTTCTATTAATATAAATATAGTCATTTAAAGAATTTAATTTGAGAAATAAAATGTATCATTACATAGTTAGACATGCCTTACACCGAAATATTCAGAACTGGGGATGTAATGTTCTGTCTATTTTAGTATTTTATATAATAGCTACTACTCTGCTGTGGGAAAGACTTGTAAATAAATTAGCTATGCTTGAAAGGTCTCTGGAGGCCTCATCGCTTGTTTAGGAGATTCAGATTGGAATCTATTACATTCATTCATCTGACTGGGCACTTCCGAAAAGCTTTGCCAAAAAAAGAGTGCTACTCTGAAAATCTTCAGGTTAAGCTAGGCAATTTTGATTAGATCTTTTCAAATACATATGCTCCTTTCCCTACACATATCCCTTATTTTTGAGTTGACCTGATTTGATCAATCCAAAATATTTAAGTAAATTTATGCATGATGAACATACCTAGACATATTGGAATTGGATAATTCCATCTTCTTACTGGTCCAGGCATACAGGTGATGTGTGAATGTCCCTAAAATGACACAATATTTAGTAATACATATAATGAAAATATGAAGCATGTGCTGCATTATTAATAGCTCAATAAAAAATGTTTAGCAATAATCCAGAACAGAATCAAAACATAGACCAAAAAAGGCAATAAGATAAAATGCCTATACTGTATATCTCTGATTTGTATCATACCCTTCAATGCAATAAGGAAGACCGTGCAATCTGTGCATTTACATGATCTATGTACTAGTGCTCTTTATATTTCCTTTATTTCAAGCCCAAGAGCTAAACTTCCATAGTCATTGTTGGAAATGCAATCACAGTTTGGTTATCTTTGCAATGCTAAAGACTGAAAGAGGGAGTAGGAACTCTGTATTGAAGGAAAAAAAGGAATACAGCTTCCAGAGTCGCAAACATAATCATGGTAAAGAACTATAGGCACCATTTCAAACTGGAAACTGGCTCACCTGTAGAGAATAACCTTGATCACACTGGAAAGACACCACATCTCCAACCATGTATCTGTCTCCAATTTTGATTCCATTGCTTGGCGTCTGTGGTTCAGGACAAGAGTCCAGACCTATAGCTGTGAAAAATTGAAAATATTAGACTATCTAAGAAGGAATTAGACAATCTAAGGAATATATCATCTGTTTTTGCATTCACATCACTTCTGTGCATATTGTTGATTTGCACACTTTATTGATATATTTTAGGAAGCTCCTGGGCACCAGTAGCTTGTCTGTGGACAAGAAAGTCACATACTATGTAGGAATAAAGAGGAAAATTTTCTTTGTTGAGCAAAGGAAGGGGAAAGAAACAACCAGAGAGGTAGCAAATACTTCCCAGCAACTTATGGTCTCAGTGCAGCCTTGCCTAATTTTTTTTCTGTCTTGTAACTCAGACCCATGTAGCTCCAGCTTCAGCCTCACTCCAAACCACTGCCTAATTCAAACTGGGAGCACATTCCCTCCTGTATGTTACATAGTGTGAAGGAGAATATTGGTCAATACCCCACCAAGCACAAAAGAGAAAAATGAGTGCAAAGTATGTAGGTGGGCAGGTGGACAGTCCTTCACAGATATACCTATACTTTTTCATTCTGTTTATATGCAAACAGAAAATTTACATTCAACTAATCTGCCATTTTTAACACAGTGTATATACAGTTTCAACACAGATATTTCTAATTCCTGATCATGATAGAAATTAGTTTAGCAAGAGGCTGTATGTTTCTTTTCATGCTCATCAGAAGGATAAATGAAAAAATAAATCTTCACTACATCTACATAGAAAGATCCAGGAACATAAGATTATGTATAACATTAAGCATAAGCAGTTCTCTTACTCTGCTTGCATGCTGTAAGAACTGCATCCAAATTATTTGTGAGGCCAGGATAAGTATGCAATTAAATATATACCTACGTAGGGCAACAGGAACATGTGGAATTCAATAATGGAACAAAATCACCAAATTACTAACTTGTGCATGTTTGAAAACTTGCTAATGTAACTGTCCACTTAATTTAAGAATCTCTTTAAATAAAATTTACTATTTAATTTTTTTTTTACAAAGATGTATTTTTATAATATATGAAAGCTGAAAGCTTATAAATTCCTAAGGTTTTATAAAGCATGCATACTATTATGCTGTATAAGATCTATTTTGTAGATTATCAGCAATTTTCACTAGCCCTAATTTCTAATAATATTATACTATGAAAACACACACACAAAAAAAAATCTGATTTGAATGTCTGGCCATTTCCAAATTAAATATAAGATATTTCAGTTAATAACAGTTGTCCTTTAAAATGTTTCAGGCATACAAAATTTTGTACAAAACTGTATTAATAAGTAATATATATTGACTAAGATCACTGGAATATAGTCTTTTGTTTATTCATATAATTGAAGCTCAAAATAACTACAAGTCCCACTATAAAATGTAGTTCTGATTATTAACAATTAATTATATATTCTGTTGAGAAAATTACTGCATCCTAATTCCCCCTAAGCCCTTTTTGGCAAAAACAATGACAAAATATACTAAGTTTTATGCAGTGTAAGTTTGATTCTTATAGCATTCATGTTATAGAAAATGAATTTGAGACATTATGTGTCATTGTCTGTAGTTCATTTCATTTATTTAAAAGCACATAATAAATAGCATTTAGAGAGTAGTGAAGGAAATTATTGGTGCCGCTGCCTTCAAAAGATGATGACTTTCAAATGTTCATTGTAAATTAAGAATAGCACTGGAAGCAGATCACATAAAGTCACAGCTACCTTTGCAGTTCATCTGACTTCCAGTCTCATAATCATATTGAGTTTAAAAATGAAATATCTTATCACATAAAATCATTGAAGATAAACTGGAATATTACAATGGTGAAAAAGAGTTGAATGAACCCAAAATGAGGACTACCACAAACCAATATCATAAGCATATCTTGTCTCAGAGGCTTTTGGCCTTGCTGCCAGATTATGAGCTACGTATAGTTGAAGTTGGGGTTAAAAAGTTCTGATGACTTCTTTATAATATTTTTAACAATAGAGAATCCAGCCGTATAAGTACTTTTCAAAGTTGGGATAGATTATATTTAATTTCCCTCACTAAAGATGGAGGTGTGGAGTCTGAAGAAATCTAAGGCAAAAATACATCAGGATTTGGCTTATATAAATGGGTGCTGGTACATATATGAGTGCATTTAAGGAGTTATTACTCTTCAGTTTCCAATTACTGAATCTTCAGCTGAAATGCAGAATATGAGCATGGGAATACTCATTCTATTCTGTGCCCACACAAAGTGAAATGAGGTAGTTTAAATACCTGTCTCAGAACTGGTAACTTGGCTCACACTATGTCACAGATTCATTCTATTGTGTTCTCATCTCACCCAGCCATGTGTTTGGCAAAAAGGTACTTTGAATGTTTCAAATGACTTACAAGAAACCAAAGCATAATATGAGTCTTCTCAGCTAAGTTAGTAATTAGAAAAGTTGGAAGAACTTTTGTCTTTCAGAGTACTGTGATAGTAATTCTAGGAAAATCATAAATGTATCTACAAATTGTGTTCCACTGATTATTGTTAGTGCATGACTAGTTCCTTGAATCACATTATGTTGTCTTCATACAATGCTTTAGATTTTTAAAATTTGATAAACAATTACATTAGAAAAAAAAAGGACTTTAACATAGACATTAATTGAAAACATTTTTTACATACCTTCCCATTTTTAAATACTTTTGGGTAAAAAAACAAAAACAAAAACAAAAAAACAAAACCCCAAAGAAACAGAATTGTATGTAAGCAAAAAAATGATCAAGAAGCAGTTTGATACTATTACTCGCTTCTCCGGCAGGTCTTGTAACTCTAAATATGGAAAGCTACAAATGAAATCTTGAATAATACAAGATTTGGCCACATAAGTCTTAAAGAAACATAACTCCTTAATTTTTAAATCTATTTCCTTAAAATTATGGGGGGTTTTTTTGTTTTGGTTTTGTCTTGGTTTTGGTTTTGGTTTTTTTTTTATTATTTGTATGTTTATGTTAAAATTGCACATTTAAAATACATTGTTTTCCTGGGGTTGTATTTTAAAAGGAGCAGAATAAATATCTCTTTATTAATTTTGAATGGATATTGAGTATTACAGAAACTGTGTAAGAGGCAATCAGACAGGAATTCAAGCAACTTCAGAGGAAGTATTATTCATACACCACAATCTAAATAAGTAAAGCATTGTATATGGAAAAATGGAGAATAAATCTAATACCTATAGTGACTTTAAATACACAAATATAATTTATCTATTTAACAAAGCTTTCTGTGGTGCCATTTGTTGTGGTATAGCTGATTAAATATATTTTCCTATTTAAGATTATTAGAATACATATGAGTTTATTATACTAACATAGTGCCATATTGTATAATTTTAATAGAATACATTCTCCGGATGTTATGAATGAAGCAAGAAATTAAGAAGTCAACATAAATGTGAAAATATGATAGAGAAACGATTATTGTTATGACCCACTAGTCAACTTTAAAATACAAATACTTACTTCCTTTATATCTAGGCACCATTTACCTGGCATTAAATGAAAAGAAAAAAAAAAAAAAAAAAAAGTCTTTTTTGGTTGATTTTATGTACATTTGTAAGTACATTTGGATTTCTTAATAATGAAAAAAGATGAATCAGGCTGGACAAAGTGAAAAACCTATTAATAAAGGATAAAAAGAGGTACTGGAGATGAAACAGAATGAAAACTTCATATAGAAAATGCTTTTTGAGATGAGAAAGTAATAAATTTAAAAAGCGAGTCACATTTCTCTTAGAATTTGTGAGATAAACTTTGAAGACACATTCTATAGTGAACAAAAATGTCTCTGCCTAACTCACTTCATATTTCTTTAATTTAAATATTTGACTCTGATATGATTTTAACTGAAAAATCATACAATGATATTTCAAAGAGTAAGATTTTAATATGTCTGACCTCTGATGATTTCTGCCAGAAGAGGCTCAGGTGAAGCACAATAAATGTGTGAAATATTGGTATTAAAATGCAGTTACTACTGTTAAATTACAAATCATGCATGAAAGCGTAATCACAGCTTTTATAGGAGGAAATCTCTAGGAGTTAGAGATGATAACTAAGGAGAATTGGTTTTGAAATTACTGAATTCTGTTCTAATCAATGCTTTTCAGGTGAAATTTCAGTAGAAACACAGTAATTTGATATTATGGGATCTGGGATCCTGACTAACAAACATCCTGACTAAGCTCTGTCTACTGCAGAAAGATACAAGAAAGAGTAAAAATTCCAGCAGATACAAGGGAAATTGTCTCTAGTGTATCTTTTCCTAGCAAAGGCAGAAAAAGATTGTTCCTTAGCTAAACTTCCTCTCACTATCGAATTCATGATTTGGCCAGGCACAGAATTCCTCAGACCCTTTGCAAAAGAAACATCATCTACATTAGAAGAACTCATGAAACTTTCCTCCAGTCTTCAGTGAAGAGTTGCTTTGTCTCCAGTACTAAAAACACAGAATAAAAGATCTGGGGAGTGAACAAGCTGGTGCTGAGGAGTCCACAGCCACACTATATTCTAACCTAAAGGAGGTTATTTTTCATAGGTTTGAGGCAGGTGCCATAGGCTCGTGGTCCATTACATGCTGAAGGCATTTGCTCTGACTTTGATGTACATATTTCAGCTTTGATTTCCATGAGAAGAAACCATATCATATACTCTGAAAACTTTTTTTTTTTATTCTATGAGGCACAAGATAAGCAGGTATGCCTACGCTGATGTCTCACTCTTTTTTTCCTATGTTTATTTTACAAACTCATTATTTCAGATATTCCATTTTGAAATCTAGTTGTATCTATTTCCATTGTAAACTTCATATTAAACTTCTGAATAAGCTTGACAATATTTTCTATTTACTTTTTTTTCTCGTTAATGAACTGTATTTCACTGGGTCACTTGTGAAACTACTGTAACTACTCTATACTGGGCAGTCCATATACCATCTGTCAATTATTCCTCCAAACACACTGTGTTTTATATCTCTTTTATAGCATATCTTTATAAAGTAAATTACATATTACACAAAATCTTATTTCGGAACTGATCTTCTCCATGTTAGCATGTCTCATGTTACTCGTCTCTTAAAGTTTTTTTGCTCTTATAGTATACATTTGTTTCCAATAATGATTTCTATTCTCCTTTATTTAAGTTTTAGACAGTTTTGCATTTTCCCCAGCGCATTCAAAATTCTGTACTAATCAAATATCTCCATCACTTACACAGAAGAATGAGTAAGAATCCTGTAAAACAAAGTAGTTCATTGAGCTATTAGTTGACTGGGTAACTACTGGGATATCAGTATACTTTTCTAAATCAAACATGTTTTTACAAAAGATTTTTACAAACACATAGGGAAAATATCTTGCATATGTAAAAAAACATTCACACACATACATTGTATATATCCATGCACACACATGTATATATATCTATAGCACTTGAGCACTTGAAGTGGAACAACAATTGCCACAATATAATATGAATATTTTATTTATTTATAGATGAAACTTGTATATCAGCATTCCATTGCAAACTTCAATTAATTTGGATATATAGAAATATACAAATGCATTTTTACTTTCATTGGTTAAGTTTCATTTTCTTTTCTTTTCATAAATTTCTATACTTTTCACTCTAATCTATATTTCAAGGAAATAGCAGGATAACTTTAAGCTGCAGTGCATGCTTAGTGATCACATAGACATTTTGTAAGGCCTTGTTCTTCAGTTGGCTAATCAGGCAACTAGAGCATGGGATTTGCATACTGTAAAACTGAGAAGAAATAACTATGAAATAATTATGCAGCTCAGACACCTGAACGAATATGAGCAGAGGGAATTGCACAGCTGGGGGAAAAAAATCTGTAACAAAGTACCAGTGACTGTCAGAATTCCTGTCAATAAATTATGTTTATAATTACAGCCTTTTCTGTTGAAAATAAAATAATACTGATAAATTTTATAATTATTAAAAATAAGTTATTTCAATTTACTAAATTCTGCTGTGTTCTTATCACCATATAAGCAGTATTCAGTTTGTTAAAAAAATTAAAAAAAAATTGATAATTTCAGCTTGAATATTCAGAATGAATATTCTTACTTTCTTTGAGAGTAATTAATTTTATGTCTCATGCATATTTAAACACATGGTATTGTGTATAGCTTATACAAGTATATGTCACTATATTCTGATACTAGGATTGTCACTTGATATAACAGCATCAGTATGTTCAGAAAATCTTTAAAGATGGCAAAAAGAGATTAGAGAGCAAGATGAACTAAAGTTATCAATTCTTTCAATATAGATTTCAGTCCTGATTTTGCTCACTTGGAATTAAATGCTGATTTTACTAATGACTTTAAAGTGACAATAATAGTAGGTCTAAGTAGGTCTTAATATTCCTCTTCCATCTCACTTAAGCTCAACTGTGGTCAGCAAACAGAAAGTTCTCTTAGTTAATTGGACATTTCTACATTACCTGTGTACTCAAGATGAAATCCAGCAGCTGAAACACTAATGTCAGACTGAAAGTTTAGGTACAAATTGTTTGACGTGCTGTTCAGAAGTGGAGGTATGGTCGTCCCTAGAAAGAAAAAATAAAATATTATTGAAACGCACAGAAACCAAAATATACATATAAATATGCATTTCATATATGTAAAAAATAAAAGAGAGAAAGAATAAGAGTAAGAGGGAATGAGAGAGAAAGAGAAGTCATGTAACCAATTCTATGATATTTTGTCATCTTAAATGCTATGAATTATCTGTTGGTATTTGTAAGAATTTTGTCACATTTTCAGCATACCACAGCATCAGATGGAGAAAATAGAGGACTTGAGGGAAGAAGAGTCTAAGTAAATTTATAACACACACTCTCATCAACAAAAGAGAAATAAATCAAAAGCAAGAATAAATCTGGTTTGCCTTTAAAGTTCCACCCAAATATACCAAGTTGCTTTGAACATATTCTGTAGGGCTATTGCTAGAAATATTTGTGTTTTCAGCAAATTGTTAACGTGAAATTTTGAGTGGTAAGACAGCAATCTTAAATTGTGATACTCTGTATATATGAATGTCAAGAGAAATAAAAAAAAAAAAGGCTGCCTTGATTATCAAAAATATAGATAAGAATTGCATCCTTTAGTCACACATGACATCGTGAATCATCTTTATTAGCAGCCTGTGTTTCCGGACTCTGCTAAAAGAGCAGATGAATCCTGACATTAATAAAATGATGTCCAGGATATCTTTTCTATAGTTTGAAACTTCAGAATGTTTGTTTTGTTTTGTTTTGTTTTGTTTTGTTTTGTTTTGTTTTGTTTTGTTTTGTTTTGTTTTGTTTTGTTTTGTTTTGTTTTGTTGATGCTAGGTTTTGTTGTTGTTGTTTTTTGTTTTCTCTAATGAAAATCTACTGGAAGATGACTATTCACTAAAATTCTATTACTAAAATGTTACCTGTTGTTAATTATGGGGGAAACAAACACAGAAAAAAATCTAGAAAGAGTTATGTGTTTACAAGGAAGAGTTATACTTCAGAAACATTTATTGTAAAATCTTCTCAGTCACCTGAATAACTTCCAAGCCTTGGAGCATTGTTGTCAGCACCATCGTAAAAGTCTAAAGAATCCCAGTTGTGTTCTGTGGCAAAACTCACAACTTGCACCTATGAATTAAAAAATGAGGTAAAGAACATAAACTTCTTTTTCTCTTTTTCCCAATACTCAGCATAAAGAAAGGCTGTAAATTCACTCTCTTGTTGTTTTCCATCACAAAAAGCTGTTTTTTTTTTTTTTTCTCCAAAGAGAATGGAAAATAAACATTATGAAAAAAGGCATTCTTTTATTATTATTATTATTGTAATTACCATTTCAGATTTTTAAATTCCATGAGTCTTAGACAAAACTGCATATTCCCTCTGAAATGAGCCACAACACCATCCGCATGTAGAATATGGTTCCCTAGTTTGGAGGACAATGGGTGAAAAACAAAATACATATCCTCAATTACTGCATTCTTTTGTTGATTCTCATTAGTTTATCCCTGGTTATAACAGTATGATTCAAGTATCTTCATCTATCTTGCCATGTTCAATCCTGCCTTTTGGTAAGAGCAGCCTCCTGTATACGGTGACTTTCACCTTTGACTCTTCTCCTGAGGAGAAATAGTCACTTCAGCTGCAAGCAGAAGGCAGAATATTCCTTTCATTTCTTCCAGAGGTGACATGAGGAAACTGAATGCAAGAGGCGCAAGAGGCAGGTATAGTGCAAGAGGGAGTAATGGTGTAATGCAAACACTCACAACAAATCAGAGGAACTCTAGTTTCACTGTTCTTGTCCACTCTTTTGGAAGATGTGATTTTTTTTTTTTTTTTAATGAAATAGCTGCTTAATGAAAAATGTTTGAAGATCTACAGAACTGATGAACCCCAAATCACCCTTTCATATGAGGGCCTTGGTCACTAGAGTAGAGAACCATGCTTCCTTTTGCTCTCATTTATTACTTTTTGTTCCAAATGGAAATACTTCAACAGAGGTAAGTGACTGTTATGGCATTACTCGGTATTAAAGATATAGTTCTAGGTGGAGCTGGACCTTCTAGCTGAAGGGAATGCGGAGTTCAGCTTCCCATTTCATAGACAGGACTTTAACCACTTTGCTTTCAATAGAAAATAACTGGTCAGATGCAGCAGGCAGAGGGTGATTTTTTAAAAAAATGTTGGCATGTTTCAGATGCTTGGAAAAAGTTGCATCTGACATGTTAGAGAATATCAAAACCTGTCTGCTTATTCTTTTGGTTCACAAAGAGCACAGAGGAAAGTTCTGTGCTGTTGCTGTGTCAGGAATATTTCTGAAAATAAACATAATTGAAACTGCCGTTACCTAAGTTTCTTTCAGACCAAATTTGGAAATAACCCATGATTTTTATGTGTATTCATGGTGAGACATGTCCACTATTTTTAGATTCGTCATTAAATACCTAATTTTAAATATCTATTTTTAGTACAAGATAAATTAGTCTCCCTAAAATCTTTGTATAATCTGTAAAGAGAAAGACATAATTTCCAGCAGTGATCTGGAGCAACAGGAATATGCACAGGCAATATATTTCCTTTGTCTCCTTTAAAACAGAAAGAAGTATCTCCACCACTTTGAGGGAATAAATATTAATCAGATAAAATATCCACGTATTCTGCACTTTTCCATATAATGACATAAATAAAATGCTCTCTACCACAGTATCTTGAATATCCACATTTATATTCTCAGGTTGCATAAAGCCAAGCTCATTTCTCAAAATGGCTGGTAAAAATGGTACGAAGAGTTACCATGTCTTACTGATCTTATAGCAGGTGTGCTCAGTTCACTGTATCAAGGACTTTTATCTTATTCATTCAGAGGATGATAATCATGCATCATGACTGTTCTGTTTCATCAACAATAGTGAAGGTTCTGCAGATTTAATTATAACCCTATGCATGCCTATAAAAATTCCTTGTTATTACATTTGTACAAGTATGAATGACTAAGTGATCCATACCGGAAAAAAAGGATATTTTGCAGTAGCCCTCTCAGCTGGAAAAGCTCGCGAGAACAAGAAATAAGTAAATAGAGTAAATATTTTATAATGACCCTGGACCAAAACATTATCATGCAAATTAGACACTTAAATTAAAACCAGAGTTAGCATTTTGGTCGCTGAAGGCACTCTGTAATAAAACACAACACTTTTATAATGCAAATATGTGTGCTAGTTTAGATACTCTGATAGGTAGGATACTCCTACTGTTTAATTTTCATTACTGATGGTATAGAAAATGTAGAGAAATCATGATCCTGCCTTAGTCAAGTGTTTAGATTGAATAATTTTTCCTAGAATCAATTTTGAAACTTATTTATCTTATTAAATACTGTTCCATTGTTTTCTGGAAAATATATATATATATATATTAAATTGAACTTATCTTTTAAGTTTTGCCACATATAGACTTAGGGTGGATTTGTGATTATTTCTTCTATGAATAATTCCTATGACATTTTTATGTTTTTGTTAAATAATTTTTAAAAAGAATTTAACATATTTAACACATTTAAAATAAAAATGTGTGTATTTTCCAAGATGGTTTTATAGAAGCCAACTATTAAAAACTTTCTGTAGAGGCCAACTATTAAAACCTTTGTTGGTACTGTTAGTTACCTTGAAGACACTCTGAAAGTCTTTTTTTTTTTTTCTTTTCTCCCAAGAATTTCATCAATTGGTGCTTAGAAGTCCTAATTTGAAAATCACAATTTTCCAGTACAGGCTTCTATTTCATTAGTGAATTATAAAAAGTAATGGGACATAAATGACTTGGCTACCTGGATAATTTTCTACTACATGTTCCATAAAAACTCTTAATCTATATTTCAGTTAATTAGAATTCTGTCAGCATTCTCATTTTCAGGACTCATTCACACATTATGCTGAAATATACTGAAACATCTTTATGTCAGGTCAAACATTTAAAACTTTACAGCAAATATCAAAAAGTTTTTGCAAAGCATGTATAGCCTGCCTATGAAAACAATGCACTTGACTTCACTCTGTTGAAAGGAAATGTATTTATTTTGGGGGAAGGAAGAGACACAGAAGTTCTCTCTATCTTATAATGAATTTTTGACTACTGTCATTAAATTATCAGTGCTTTCCTTGTAAGTAAAAAGGTATAGGTATATCTCTTAAGAATTGTGCAAATTCTACAGCTTTTAAAATCTGTGTGAATAAAATAATTTGCAAAAAAAAAAATTGTAACAATCATTAGTTGGTTAGTAAAAATATATGAATAAATGATCTTTTCAGGCTCTTCTATCAGGAAAAGCAATTTTGAACATGATGATGACAGCAAGCAGATAGCAAGTACACTTACTTGAATTCCAGCTCCCTCTGGTACGGTGATCTTCCACACACAATTCAGATTGTTGTCATAAGGCTCAGGGTAACCAGGAGACAAAATGGTCCCTTTGCGCTTTGTTAAAATTCCACCACAGGGCACTGAAAGGAAATGTGCAAGGCAAGAAAAGAAGTATGAAGCTTCTTTGTGAGAGATGTTATTATAAAAGCTCACACAGTTTCTATTTCAACTATTGCTAAAAACTCCTGTAAATTCTGCAGTTAAAAATTTATATTTGCCTCAGGAAAATAAAATTTTATGTCTCAGAAAATTTTGTTTCAAGTAACCAAAAAGGAATAAGAAAAAATTAAAATTCTGGTAGTTTTCGACTTAATACATTCCCTCATCTACTTGACCTTTAACAAAGTATAACCCATTCTATTGGGTCCTACATGATCTGATGAAAACATGATATTACTATTAAATGTTAAGAAAGAAATTTGAACAGTTGTGTGTTGTATAAAAGAAAAAAAAATGTGGCAAAAAGAAATACCCATTTTTAATATTTCTATTTAGTTGTTGTTTTAAACGAATAATAGTACCAATTTCAAGACCTCGATTTTTCTCTTTGCTTTTGTGAGTTTACAGTCATGACATACTACAATTATTTTACAAAGAAATTGCTAAATGCTTGCACAGCTTCACTCATCATATCTATACCCATGGATTAATAGAACTCATGCATGAAATATGATGGATGCATTCAGTGCCATTAGATATCCTTTCTGAATGTTCAACTTGAATGTACCTAGACTAGATCATTAGATGTTCTAACAAAGATACCTAGATACAGATATTCTGTTAGGATTTAAGAAGTTGAGGTTTTATCAAAAATTTTTAAATCTAATGTATTATTTCTACACAACACTACCTAGTTCTAAACGGATTTCATCAGATACAAATATGAGGATTCATAAAATAGGTAAAGGAATGAAACTTATCATAGTAATGAATATTGTAGGTACATTTGATACAGCATATAATTAATAGCATCTGTCCTGAACTACACAGATAAACTAAAGGTCACTGCATCTTAAAGTCTTTAAATAATTACTCATAAAAGAGTGAGCAGACAGCGTGACTGATATCCACTATCTGTAAGAAAACATTCAAGCATTCACTAGAGTTATGGCAATTTAGTATGGTCACATGTATCGCTTCAACTGATTTAGTTTAATGTAATTTTCACTTCATGTATATTTTGTGACCTTTATTGGCACAGTGATTTTCAGACATAAGGTATAATGAATAATTTTTGGCCTCTAACCCTTTCTCAATTCAACTTCCCTGGAGCCAGGTAGTTTAATATACCAATAAATTATTGTAATCAATGACCAAGATATTTATTTCAACATTTTGTTGAGTTGTTACATCCCAAAAACAAAGGGAATATATTTCAAGGGGATAAACAGTACAGTTATACTGATTAAATTGCTTATCTATTTTATCTGTTTATCTAAATTGTTATTTGTTTTTTGGGATGGGAATTGAGTTCTTCAAAGGACTTCATCCTCAGATTGTATTTAATGAATTCAATTTGCGCAAAATTAATATATAATGCAGTTAATCCTGTTACAGACATTACAGGTGAAAAGTTATATGGTGATAAAATGCAACTCTGCAAACAGTAACTAGTTTGGATTCATTTATACACATTTTTTTTCCTACATTAAGAAGAAAACAAGCACAACAAACTCCATTAAAGCATAATATGTAAATCAAAACATACAATGTTCTGTATTTGCCCTTGATGTAAACTCAGGAAAAAGAAAAAAAAAAAAGTACTAATAGAATTTTATCTGTTTACTCTAGGGCTTGTCAGCCCAGCCAGTTAGATTTCAAAAGAGTGCAAACCAGTTTATTAATGCCAATGGATGTACAATAATTTAAGAATTTAATTTTGAGAATTTAATCTCAAAATTTGATTTTAACTGGACAAAATTTATTTTCTGCTCTGGAAAGTTACTGCTTTTTCTGACAAACATTTATACATTAGATTAACTATTTCTAACTCTTTAATATAGTAGGACTCTTCATAATAGCTTGCAATATCTTGTCAAAGATTTGAAGGGTGAGAGCATTTTAGTCTTGCAGGGAGTCAGGGCAGAGAGTGTTGCTTCTGAGACTTGATTAAGGAACAGCCAGGGCTTGTCATTGATGTTAACGCAAAAAAAGCTAACATATAATTTATAGCAGCAGGGTATGTTCATGAAACTAGTGAAATGTCATAGCAAGGTTAGAATAGAAAGAGGAATAACATCTTAACCTTGAATGAAGAAGAAAGTGAATAAAAGCAAGCAGGAACAAAATACTGTACGGATGACAAAGAGGGAACATATTCAAGCAGAGGTAATGATCTGTACTTTAGGCAGTAATTAGTTTTCCAAAAAAAAAAAAAAAAAAAGCCTTAAGAACTCACCAACACATGTAGGGAGAGAATCATTCCACTGTGCCAGTGCATTTGGTACAGTATCACATCTAATTGCCGTTGACCCATGAAGGATGTATCCTGGATTACACTCAAAAAGAACCAGTGAACCAACTGCAAATTCATTACCAATCCTTTTTCCAAATCTTGGTTCAGGCACAGAGCTGCACTGTGTTGCACTTGTTCTTGGAACAGCTGCAAAGGTATAATTAATTTTGGACTACTAATTTTATATTTGGTGGACGAATACAGGTTTTGTAACACAAATATTGGAAATGATTGGAAGTATCATTCTGTTATTTGCCAGTCCAGAATATCTGCATAATCCCTAAATTAATCTTCAGAATATGGATTGTGTACTTTTGATATCTGGATCACAATTTAGAATGTAGAGTGTGTACAATTTAGAGGAGTGTAGTATTGATATTTTTGCCAAGATTAAAACAGATGAATAAAATCTACATCAAAACCGTTCTTAAATAGCACAAAAAAAAGTAGTATTATGAATATTAAACTAAAAATTCTAACATATAATTTCCAAGTAATATTTGTGTGTCAGATAGATATTTATATTTATTCCTGTAGAATCTGGAATATATACTCTGTCTGTCAGATTAGGATTCAAATATAATGGAAGAATGAGTTACAGTTGGAAATATTAGTGCATAATTTTTTTCTGTCTGATCCATATAAAAGCAAACAATACAAATCAAGAGAAGTATCTTAATAACAGAAAGCTCACTGATTCACTCACAGGTAATACTATTTCCAGATATTCATATTTAAATTGAAAGATGTGTCAGTTTAGCAGCTAGATGGATGATAGTCAGTCAAGCTAACAAAGACAGAAACATCTGTTTTGTAAAACCGTCATCTTAAATTTGGAATCCCTCTCATGCTTAAGTATCTGATTTAATTTTTAAAATACAGATAAAAGAATGGTGCTGAAATATTTTTAAAACATGCAGAAATAGTGAAACATATCATCAACAGATTTCTGATAGATCAATAGTAGCATTGTGGTTTGTGAATATTTTCAGGTTGTCTCACCTTGATAAACAAAATGAAATCCTTTAGCTGTTACTGGTCCAACTGAAGTAAATCTAACCGTGATCTGGTTACCTGAGCTCAATGGAAGGGATTCACCTACTCAAACAAAACAAATAAAAAGCTATCATAACTGGTTTCTAGTAAAAATGCACTAAAAATGCCTATTGATATTTTTGCAACTAGAAAATAATAACAAATATGTTCTATTCAGTAACTTTGCAATATACATATGATATATTTCAGTTATTCTAGAAAAGAGTTATTAGAAAGTGGGTTTTCCTCCTTTTCAAAAATAATAAAAAAGATATACTATATCTCCTGAAGACAATATGCACATAATATATGAAATTTAACTTTGCTATAAACATACTTTAATTTCTATTTAAATATATGTCATTTCAGATTGTTTATTAAATTAAAAAGTCATATGAGCACAAAGTAAGACATTCCAAATACTCAATATAACTATTAATCAAGAAAAAAAAAATAGGTTAAACTTAGGGGCAGTTCCTTTATTGCCACAAACTTGTTAGTGATTACGAGCTAATAGTAAAATACTGACTCCATATATTTTTATAAATTTACTCTAAGAAAAACTGACTTTTTTTTTTAATGTACCTACTGTCTAGCTTTATACAGAAACAACAGTAATTTAATGAGAGTTCTATTAAGGGATACCTGAATGAGATCCTGAAAGGGAGGATAACAAAGAAGACTGCAAAGTTGGCCCATCATATACTTCGACCACATCATGGAGTGATGTCTGGAAAAATACAAACTGGCCAAAAACCACTGATCAAACAGGAAAGAAAAAAACAAACAAACAAACAATTGGCACCAAATGCCAAAAGAAAAGAGTGACAGAATGAGAAAGTAAAAACAAAATTTAAAAAAAAAAGAGAGAGAGGAAGCAAATTAAGAAAATTAATATAGTATTTTTTAAAATATATTTTATTGTGAAAGATAGCTATTAGTTGATTTTCCTGATCAGTTAGTCCAAGTAACTGTCTTGGTCACACTATAAGATCAGTAGATGCTAGAAGTGAAGTAGTTTGTATAGAATAAAAAAAACAAAGAATGTAGACAGATTTATCCATATACACTTTTAATAATGAGGAAAAAAAATATGCTGAATATATTTTCAAAATTTCTGCTTTCTTCCATTAAATTCTCAGTGCAAAACCTGCCTTTAGAATTGTAGCCATATTTTCATATATCAACTTTTACTTACTCATTTTGTTGATAGTCAAGTTTCACTTGACTTGGGCTTTATTTTTTTTCTCAGGAATGTTAATGTTCATTGTAACTTTCACTTTTGTGATGTGCAAGGAAAAACTAATTCAAAACAACAAACACCCTTGCAAATTCATCTGATATCATTCTGAATCACAAAAAATAAAAAGAAAAAAAAAGTTGATCTTTTTCTAAAATCTCACTCATTGAACAACTCAATGAAGGATCTTATTTGTCCACTTAAATCCAGAAATTTGTTCAGCACATTCACATTAAAGATTTTATCACTTTTAATATATGTAAACAATTAGAAAGAAAAATAAATGAATTCCTGTATCAATTCTGATCCTACAAAAGATCTATATCCCAATGCTATCACCATTACTGAAGATGGCTGGAGAAGTAGCCCTAGGAAAAGGAGTAAAAAGGTGGTAATAATTATATGTATTTGTCCATATTGGAATACCTCTAAAGGAAAAGAAACCAGTTCTAGGTTCATGACTTTGGTGAAACATACCAGAAACAAATATTTCAGAATGTTGTTGCTGAAGATAGATGACATCTGTTTTCTATTTTTTCTATAATATACTTTTTTGGCATTGTGCTATAAACCCAGAATTTATAATTCTTCCAATTTATACATTCTAATAAGATTTCAAAAATTACCACACCAAAAATTTGAAGCCTGCAAGTCTATCATATCCTATTTTCAAGAAGAAAAAGTAATCTATTTTTGAATAGAAAACTTTTTATAATGTGAAGAGCTAAATGTTATTTTTATAATATATTCAAACAAAAATGTAGCCTGTTGACACAAGAAAGTGTCAACAAAACACTTTTTTTTTGGCAAATATTAGAAGTAAGTATCATTGAGATGTGTCAAGTTATCTCTTTTACTTTTCCTCCAGTTGATAAGTACCTTTAGTGTCTCTGGAAAGTTTTAAATATTTTTTCTACAAGTTCTGCTTATTTTTGAAACAATACTTGACTGCATGCAACAGTCATGCTGCTAAAGATACTAACAAAGTTAATCCCAGTAATTGTTTCTGTCATTTACTCATTTACATTTCTATATTTTGTTGATCTTATTTTCAAACTCAATGAAGTTTACTTTGTCTGAGTCAAGAACAAAGTTCTTCTCGACCTTCATTCTCTTTCCCTTTTTTATGTACGTTGTACATAATCCATGTACAGAAATTTGATTCAGATAACTGTTAACTAGCACACATAACTGTTATCAAGACCTGTATCACAGGAAAACTGTATAAATAGACTTTATAAACTGTATTGATCTTTTAATGGGGTACTATAAATTATTTAGTGAGAAATTATGCCATATGGTGAGCTAAGGTCAAAGATCTGTTTCTATGGTTGAAAAGTATTTCAAGATCTGTGTTCCCTCCCTCAAGCTTTGCCTTAAGCACTTTCTTGTCTCAGAGTGTAACAGTGAAGAAAAATGACATAAAACTTAGTTGTTACAGAAAACAGAAAACTCCATGTATCATTTGCGGTAACAGTTTTTGTTTTTCCCTCCACTATCATTTGTGCATTTCTTAATAAAATATAAGTAAAACCAGGTAAAATCTGAGCAGGTAATCAAAAGCTAAAATCAGCTTGCAACCAAGTAACATCAAATAAGAAAGTTTTCTTTCTGTACTAATTCTAGACAAAATGAAACATTAATACTGATATTAATTTAGGAAACAGGAAATACATTAATTCAAAATACAGTAAAGAGTGAAAGACATCAATTTGTTATGATGATAATGTCTTGCTTGAGTGATTTTTATGCATATTTTTTCCACTATGTTTTTTAAAAAAAGAAAATGGTAGCAGGAAAATTCAGCAGGTTTCATCTGACTATGAATGACAATTTAAGATGTTCAGATGGCTGGCAGTTGTAAAATACAGAGAGGTCTTATTACAGAGCTAAAGGAATTCTTCAGAATTTCAAGTTAACAAACCTTCTTTATGGAGAGACAAAAAAAAAATGCTATACATTTTACTGAAATAGGAGTTATATTACTCATGTTCCTCAATCACAAAGATTTTTTTTTCTTTAGCAACTATATCTACTCTATTAATTTTGTTGTACTAATTTTAAGGTGAAACTAGTATTCTTGATTTATGTTTAATGAGGACATCAGAGAAGTGCTCACAGAAAGTGTAAAAATCTTCATACATATTCTCCCTTATGGTAAATAAAAGGGGTTGTCCAATGGTTGCAATTACAGGTATTAAAGGGACATGAGTGGTTTATGTCATTCCGCTCTTCTTTGTTGAATAAGTCGCCGAGGAAAGGGGAAGACGGATGACTATATCCCTTCTTTATCTTCTGTATTCCTATAAAGAATAACTGCATTTCAAGTTCTTGCTTAGAGAATATTTTTACTCCAAGGCAGAGCACCACTTTGGTGCATGCTGTCTGAAGGGTTAGGCATCTCTATCTAGGTGTTGGGTCCCAGCAAGGCATAGGTAGTAGCTAGGCAAGAATGGTTCTTTACTTCAGATCAAAGTTATCATTTTAGACATTTGCACCTAAAAGCCTCACGTTATGTATGAGCCAGATGTTTGAGATTCGGTCTTAAGCAAAGGAGGAACTTAAATCTAAGGGTTCATGCCCAAATAGAGCGATATAATGCAGAACTAGCGAGTATTTTACATAAGGACAAACTTTCTCATCATTCCAGAGAAAGTTTTGCTGACAGCAGCACATTTCTATGGAAAAATATCGCTTCACTGAATTAGTATTTTACTTTTTTGGTGTGTCTGAAAAACATAGGATACTGTAATTTTCCTTTCTTGCCTTTTTTTTTTTTTTTTTTTTTGCAGGTCATCTTTATTAGCATTGCTAGAAAATAAAATGTATGCTCTGTAAGCATTTAGATATGAAGTTCCTTCTCCTGCCCATACAAAACGCACAGTAAAATTGCAACTTGATTGGGATTAGGAGAAATTCAGTAATCACTGAAAAGGTTTTTGAAGGGAAGAACTAAAAAGTTATATCCTTAAGCTGTGATCCTATGAAATTCATCTGCATAGTGTCACTGTTTTCAGTGAGGCAATTTAAGCATGATCGAGCCATATAAGTAATTAGATGATTTGATCTTTTATTGTGCACAGAAATACTCAGTTTGACACAAAAGTAACTAATAATTTAGTATTACTATTTAGTCTTTAAACTAAAAGAAACAGGGGTGTCATTTTTTTGAATATTTCTCCTTACATTTCCAAACATATGGTTGTCTGATAGTTACTGTTAACAAATTCACTCTACTCTGTCTGCAGCAGTAATAATCACTGATTACTACAATGGTTTCCTACAATGGTTGGCACTTTTTAGCATATGCTATAATATAAAATGATAAAATGGTAATTGTTTGTAGAGTATCTATTAGTAATATCCTATTGGGTAAACATCTGCCAATTTCAAAGTAAACAGCAGAATAAAAAAGCTCTCTAAAGTTCCTGAACTTGGAATGAGTAAAAAACAATACTAGAAGTAAATCTCCTGGGTAGAGTGCAAATTAGATGTCTGAATAAGGCAATGATGGGTGTATGTTTAAACCACTATCAAAGGTATTGCTACTGACATGAGAGAACGACTCACTCCCTACAGATAAATATCAACAAGAATTAGCGACTGAGTAACTCAAGCTGAAAAAAGTTGCTATAATAATATTATAGAAATAATCAGATATTGCAAACTTAGTGAAAGCAAAAAGATGATAAAGACAGAAATAGATAAAAAGATCATAGATATATATATGTATATAGGTGCATTTATATAGCTATTCAGGCCATATATTCACCCTGTGTCAATATACCAACCAGACACCAGATAGGTAGTGGAGCTAAAATTTCCCAGCACAGACAGCAGGTGAGAGGATAAAAAGGAATCAAGGATTCTCTCCTCAAACAAATAAGTGAAAACGGAAGGCAGAAGGGTTCTGCTTTGCCTCCTCCCAACAAGGGGAACAATATGGGGAAGTGAGAATAGGCCTGTTCCTAAAACTGGAACAAGAAACAACTCTCCTAATTAAAAGGGTAATCTTACCCCCCTAAAATTAACTGAGTTCTAGCATTACATAAATTATCATTCTTCTCCAGACTTTAATCAATAAATTCTATTTTAAACATTATGAATATAATATACATAATTTATGCATTACGGTTATAAATATATAATAAATACTAGATCTCCTAATAAACAATAATAATATAAATACTATTTAAAAATCCTATATAATTATCCATTATATTTTATTATTATATATTTTGAAAATATGTACTTTTTTTTTTAAAGCCCTAATGATGAGAAGAGCCGTAGTGAGCACTAGAGCTACTCTTCACTACAGGTAAGAGAATGGTTAGCAGACAATGCCTCAAGAAACATAGCTCCATTTCTTTCAGTTTGGACAAATGGCCATTACTGTGTCCTTCTCTGTCCCAGGTGAGCAGAAATAATTTATCCCTGAATAAGAATCAGAAAACATTTCAGATAATATTAAATATTATTATATTACATAACAGGTATGGGACAAGAAAGTCCATCAATTTTAATAGCTTTTAACTGACTCAGAATGTTGGACCTGCTACACAATACAGAATGCTGAAAGAACCACCCGACTCCCTTATTTTCTCCATATTGGTACAGTGAAATTCAAAAGTCTACTTTTTGCTTTAATAGTTTTAAAGATGGTTTATTTAACCTAAATACACACATAATGGTAGAAGAGGATAGGTTTCTTCCTCTCTCTAGACATATGTAATATAATTATCAAAGTATTCAACTGTATCTTGACAGAGAATTGGCCTTCAGTGATTGCCCTTTGCTATATTTTCTCTTGAACTTCTATATGTAATTACTTTTGAAAGTGGGAGAATAAGATTTCTCCAAAACTTACCTTAAAATTCATGAAATAAATTAATCATTCAAAGGGCAATAACTCACAATCGTTTTTCCTCCAATTTATGAGATTCTACAATTAATAATATCGGTACATATTTGGTAGAAAATGAAACAATGTATCAATAAGAAAAAAAGCATTAAACTATGCCAAACTACCAGTGGCACAAATTTCTAGTGCAGTTGAGTCCTGCCTAACAAAATATTTCCTCATCTAAGATAATGTCTCCCAGATTCCGTGATGATATGACTATAGTCCTAAAGAATAAGAAAAATAAAAAAAAAATGTATTTCATAAAATACCTGCTCTCTGTGTTTTCCCAGGTTGTTCTACCAAGACAAAAAAATAAAGTTTGACAACTTGATTGTCTATGAGATCTGATAAATTACTGTCACTCATACCAAGTGCTTTTATAAGACCAGTAATCAGGTCCTTGCCCATTATGAGTTTTACTGTCTAAATATATAAGCCAAAATCATACACAATCAAGTTATCAAATAAAATCTTTTTCTTTTATTTTATTGTTTTTACATTATGCAAAATTGGTATTCAGTGATTTAGGACACAGACTGGAGAAGTTTTTTTTCTTGAGGAAATGACACATATGTTATCTATAAGGACGATATTACATGGGAAAAAAGGTAAGTATAAATAATATGTTTTCTTCATGCAGGGAACTGCACAGGAATGTGTGTTAGAAATTGTGATTTTCAAAATATTCTTAAACTATTTAGAAAAGTTGTGAAAAGCACAGCAGGTACAAAACATGCTGCCGAGTTACCAAAAAAGTAAAACGAAAAGGAAGAAGAAACTATGAAAACATGGTGAACATAGTGGATGATGTGACAAAATGACAATATAAAATATTAGATGCAATTTAGTGCAGATAAGTGTAAAGTATAACACATGAGGAAAAATAACTTCACTTTATATTCAAAATGATAGGCTCTGAATTAGCTATTGACAACTTTGGCCTGAAATCTTGAGGTTGTAACAAAAAAAAAAATCCAGAGGAAAATCTTAAGATCAAAGCCCAGTAGTTCCAGAAAGGGAATAAAATATTAGCGGATTTTAGGAGAAGAGAAGAAGATAATCAGCAACTACAATGTAAATATGAAAATCCATGGCACAAGGGACAGACATTCTGCTCTGTCCAGTGCAAAAAAGAATTAAGTTAGAAAAGGCCAAGAGGAAGTTGAGTATTATGATTGAAATTATGTAGTTTCTATTAAATAATGAACAGACTTGAATTGTTCATCCTGAAAAGAGATGATAAAGGGGTAAATATTATAAGAATCTATGAAGTCATGTACAGAGAAGTATAGAGAAACTGAAGAGCAAATTTTTTTTACTGTCCATTCTCATACAAAAACTGGAGAGTATCAAGTGAAAGAAAATTTGGAAAATTTGGAAAATTTGGAAAATTTGGAAATATCATTCCATATTTGACTACACTATTGACAATTTTAATTTTCTGAAGTGCTACTAAAAATCCATATGTCTTTGATTTTAGTAACTGACAATTTACAAACATTAAAAACAATGAGCTGATCAAATTAAAATGCACTGTATAAAATACATATAATTACACTTTGAACTTTTTTTCAACCAGAAGGTTGAATACCCCTCAATCATTTTTGTCTTAGGAATAAAATAGCTGTTACTGCTGGAAGATCAACCAATTACATATCTTATCAGAATTATTAGTTGATAACATATTTAAACTGCAAATTTTTATAAAGAAATACAAACTGCTCCTAGATTCATTTTAAATTACCTTTTTTATTACTCCCTCTCAAAGAAAACATCTCCATTTTTCAAAGACTGTTTTCAGCCTTTGTCTCTCACTTCTTATAATTCTGTATTTTGACTTCCATCAGCTTCAAGTGTACCTTGAGCAAAATGCCCTGGAGGGAAGTATTACTGCTCTAACAGCAAACATCTGTGAATTTGAAACAACTGGCTAAATTATGAAGAACTTGTCCCGTCCTGGTAGACGCCTGGCAACAGAAAGGGACTCGTGTTCCCGCAGTCGCTCCCAGGGATGTCTTTTAAATCGCCCGCCTTTAAGCCACATTTCCTGGATTCTTCAGAGCAAGACACAACCTCCTCACCTCTCCCAGGGGGAAAGATACACCGTTGTCATAAACCAAAAAATTTTTACATGTATTTTTATGTATTCTATGTATTTCTTGTTCCCATGAGATTTATTCTAATCGGCAGTTTCCTTCCTCTCTCCAATTAGGCTGCTATTCTGTTCTTCTTGATTTCTTAACTATGACCAAAGATTCTCCTCCAAAGATCATTCAGCTGCAACCAGTTCTGTATAAAACATATTTAACAGACTGCAAGGAAGACCCACAAGCTGATTCTGTGCTTGACTAGAAGAAAATGAAACGGTCCATGAGCTTCAAGCGGGAAAAGCCTCTTCAGCCATGGTTTTATTCTGATTGTTACCTTCCTGAGTAAAATACAGCTGT
Source organism: Eudromia elegans (assembly GCA_003342815.1). NCBI lineage: Eukaryota > Metazoa > Chordata > Aves > Tinamiformes > Tinamidae > Eudromia > Eudromia elegans. The sequence goes on from PTEX01000120.1 coordinate 1,607,605, forward strand.
ATTGTGTTCAGTAACAAAAGTAACATAAGTGTGCTAGGTAAATTTAGTATGCAAACAAATATATTTGTGACTAGTATCATTAAAAACATTTTTATGGCTCATACTATATATAGATTAAAATAATAAAAAAGTCTACCTTAATAAACTGAATTAAATGTTGCCAAATTTTACAGAAGAGTATCATAATTATATAAAAGCACACCATCTGACCATTTCTTGTTCTTGAAATACTTATTTTCATTAGTCTGCAAACTGTATATTATATTGTGACATGCCATGGGTAACAATTCAATGCTGTCTTAGCTACAAGAAAACAAATAGATCTGGAAGAAGTTGAAACAGTGTGAAACCATTATATGGGACAGCGCAAAACAATTCTTTGTTTCTCATTAACTTTGATTAGTTTTCTTTGCATAACATATAACACAATATTTCACTGTAGGTTTATACAGTACTTCTTTGTTGTTAAACTACTTAAGTAACAATGTGATTAATCCCTATAAGACTTCTTTAGAGTCTCATGTTGTGATTTACAATGGTTAAACAGAGATACAGAGAGGTTAACTAACTTATCCAGCTAATATATATAGCCAAATACTTATTTTCCTTCACTATTTTTCAAATATTGATTTTACATAATGGTTTCTGGTTCCTTCTGAAAAGAAGGTAAAACAAGAAAGAAGAGGGGGAAAAAAAACGTAATTCTCCTTCTGCTTCCCTGCAATTAGTCACAGAGGACACAATCAGATCAAAACAGATACATGCACAGATATCTCGCAGCAGAGGTGTTTGCTTACTGCTCACTGTGCTTTCTTCTCTTACTGGGCCCATGGCCACTTTGCTATTCACATAACTTTTTCAAAATAACAGTTTTCAAAACAATAGTCTGGATTCCACTTTTTTTTAATCTGTACAGCTATCTCTCTATATGACCTTTATATCTCGATTACAGAGATTACAAAACATAATAGGATGGCTCACATGATTAGAGAGTTTTCAAGGAAGGCTAGATGATCTTTAGGAAAGACAGGCTGGGAAGGTGAGGTGGTGGAGTTGCTCTATATGTGAGAGAGCAGCTGGAATGCACAGAACTCAACCTCGGGGTAGATGATGAGCAAGTTGAGAGTTTGTGGGTAAGGGTTAAAGGGCAGGCTAATGTGGTGACACTGTGGTAGGTGTCTGCTACAGGTCACCTGATCAGGATGAGCAAGTTGATGAGGCTTTCTACAGACAGCAGGAAGTAACCTCATGGTCACAGGCCCTGGAGGCTTCAACTATCGTGATATCAGCTAGAAAGCCAATACAACAAGGCACACAGTCCTGGAGGTTTCTCAAATGTGTTGATAACTTTTTGACACAGATTGTGGAGGAGCCAACGAGGAGAGGTGGACTACTAGACCTGGTACTAACAAATAGAGAGGGACTTGTTGGAGGTGTGAGGGTGTAGGGTAACCTTGACTGCAGTGATCACGAGTTGGTGGAGTTCAGGATCCAATGAGGCAGGGCTATAAGTAACCTTGCAACCATGGATTTCAGGAGGTCCAACGTCAGCCTCGTCAGAGACCTCCTTGGAAGAATCTCACGGGCTAGAGCCCTGGAAGGAAGGGAGGCCCGGGAGAGCTGGTTAGTTTTCAAGCAGCACTTCCTCCACATCCAGCAACAGAGCATCCCAGTGTGTAAGAAGTCAGGCAGAAAGGGCAGGAGACCTGAGTGGATGAGGAAGGAGTTTGCGGAAATGCTCAAGCAGAAGAAGGTAGTATACAGAATGTGGAAAAAAGGGCAGGTCCCTTGGGAGAAATGCAGGAATGTCATCAGGAATAGCAGAGATGCGACCAGGAAAGCTAAGGCGCGTTTAGAATGTAATCTGGTGAAGGATTCTTGGTAAAATAACCACAAAAAGCTTCTTCAAATATATTAACAACAAAAGGAAGGTCAGGGACAATGTGGGTTTGATGGTGAACGGAGTGGGTGCCTTGGTTATGAAAAACACAGAAAAAGTAGTGTTGCTGAATGGCTTTTTTGCTTCAGGGTTTACCAACGGCAGCCCTCTGGAATCCCAGTTACTAGGGACAAGAGAAGAAGCTTGGAGAGGGGAAAACTTGCCCTGATTAGAAGAGGATTGGATTACAGAGCACTTAGGCAAACTCAATATTCACAGATCTATGGGCCCTGATGGGATGCATTTGAGAGTGCTCAATGAGCTGACAGATGCTATTGTTAAGCCCCTCCCCATCACCTTCAAAAGGTCCTGGAGATCAAGAGAGATGCCAGAGGACTGGAAGAAAGCCAGTGTCACCCCAGTCTTCAAAAATGGCAAAGAGGAACCAGGCAACTACAAGCCAGTTAGCCTCACATCCATCCTTAGAAAAGTGATGGAACAGCTCATCCTGGTTGTTGCCTCTAACCATGTGGAGGACAAGAAGGTGCTCAGGAGTAGTCAGTGTAGATTCACTCAACAGAAGTCATGCTTAACCAAGTTGATAGCCTTCTAGGATGGAGTGACTAGCTGGATGGAAGAGGGGAGAGCAGTGGATATCATCTATCTGGACTTCAGCAAGGCTTTTGACGCCGTCCTCACAACATCCTGCTGGGCAAGCTTCGGAAGTGTGGCGTAAATGAGTGGACAGTGAGGTAGATTAGGAATTGGCTGGGTGGCAGGACTCAGAGGGTGATGATCTGTGGTGAAGAGTCTGGTTGGAGGCCTGTGGTTAGTGGTGTCCCCCAAGGATCCCCCAACTGTCCTTGGTCCAGTTCAATTTATTCATTAACGACCTGGATGAATGAGGTGTTCCCTCAGCAAGTTTTCTGATGATACAAAACTGGGAGGAGTAGCTAACAGCCCAGAGGGTGGTGTTGCCATCCAAAGGGACCTGGACAGACTGGACAACTGGGTGGTGAGAAACCGTATGAAATTTAACACGGGAAAGTACAGGGTCCTGCACCTCGGCAGGAATAACTCTAGACACCCTTATAGGCTGGGCACCAACCTTCTGTAGAGCAGCTCCACAGAGGGGGACCTGGGCACAACAAGTTGACCATGAGGCAGCAGTGTACCCTTGTGGCCAAGAAGGCCAATGGGATGATCCTGGGGTGCATTAAGAGGAGCCTTTCCAGCAGGTCGAGGGAGGTGATTCTGCCCCTCTACTCGGCCCTGGTGAGGCTGCACCTCAAGTACTGTGTGCAGTTCTGGGCTCCCCTGTGCAAGACCGATGTGGAGCTGCTAGAGAGAGTCCAGCATAGGGCTGAAAGGATGATCAGAGGCCTGGAACATCTGCCCTGTGAGGAAAGACTGAGAGAGCTGGGCCTGTTCAGCCTGAAGAAGAGAGGGCAGAGAGGGGATCTAATCAGTGAACATAAATATCTCAAGGGAGGGAGTGAGGAGGTTGAGTCTGGCCTCTTTTCAGTGGTGGCCACTGACAGGACTACAGGAAACAGCCACAAACTAAAGCATCAAAAGTTTTACAGGAACTTAAGAAAAAAAAAAATCTTAGCAGTGAGGGTTACAAAGAACTGGAACAGGCTGCCCAGAGAGGTGGTGGAGTCTCCTTCTCTGGAGATATTCATGACCCGCTTGGATGCAATCCTGTGCCATATGCTCTAGGTGACCCTGTGTTTGCAGGGAAGTTAGACTAGATGATCTCCAAAGGTCCCTTCCAACCTGAATGATCCTATGATTCTATGATATGCTTTTTATCAGAAAGGTCTATTGCTTCTTATTTGACATCCACTCAAGAAGGAAAAAAAAACAAAACCAACCAACCAAAACCACAAACCAACCAACTAACAACAAGAAACCCTCTGTTTATCCTTGAAAGAAAAATAATTTACTCAGGCATATTTTTTTTTACTTCTTGCTTTTGGTGTTTAAAATGTAATCTTGAAAAGATTTTCAGCTAATACAGATATCATGCTTATACAGTTTTTCTGAAATCAAGAAAATTATTCTAATATTTTCTACTTACTCACTCTTGATTTGCCTTTTCCTGTGCCAGATGGTGTGGCCATGACAAAGAAAACTAGACATGAAAGTTGTGCCTAATAGTCTTCCCCCAGGAATCCAAAAGACCTGTCCTGTCCGGTGTGTCCTGTCTTCTTTTAAGGAAAGTAATTGGATACATGGTTTACGTAAGGTACTACCTGATTTTTCATAAATCCACTACATACATGTATGTACATGTATGTACATACATACATTCCATGTCCATACATTTATGAAAACAGAATTACTGACGAAGAGGGTGCAAATACCTGCGAAAACATAAAATGTTTTAAGGGTGCTAAAGACTCTTCAACTGCTCCTAAGAACACACAGCAGTGTTGAGGCATTTCTGCATATCAGGGCTCCCTCCAGCTAACACATATGGTTAAACAAAGCCTAAGTCTAATTTGGCCAGTACCTAAATTGCAACTACCCATTAACCTAACTATTTGGCTTCCTCAACTTTAATTCCACAACTGTTTGTATGACCACAACCTATAAACACTGATCTTAAAAAGTTTAATTATGCTCTTAGTCAATAGAACACTGAAAACAGAACCAGATGGAAAAGTTAAAACCAGCTTTTAAAAAGTAATATTAATAGGAATTTTTTTTCTTATTTATTCTTATTATGGCACCAGTAAGAATTTCAGTGATTAAATGCATTTTAAGGTTTATTGAAGCTGGTATTCATTCCATTTATTTTTAGAATTTTAATCAACACATATAAATTAGGGTTATATTGCTGTTAGTAACCGAGCCAGCCTTAAATCCAATGAGCTGTCCATCTTTGTATAATGGTTTAAATACACTGTATGTCAATTTGCCTCTAATTTCTCAATTAAGTTATTAAAGTTAGGTATCAGAGAGGTGAATATAAGGTTCTGAATCAGTGGACACTGTAATCACTGGAAAACTCTTGCCCTCCACAGCCCTAACAGAATATGCTTATATAATTTAAGTATTGTGGCTTTTTGCTTTAGTGTAAAATAATGCAGAATGTTATTTAAAGCAATTAAAAAACAGTAAGAACAGGTGTGCAATGTTCTAAGCCATTATTCAAAACATAAATAAAAATAAGTTCAATAAGACATCAGCACTGAAAGCACAGGTATTCCAACTGTTATAACCCAACTGGGAAGTTTTAGGATACACAGTCCATTATAGAGACTGGGCAAGGGAAAAGGGAGGAACAGTTGGAGCGGACAAATTCTAGTTTGATTTAGTGACTAAATCATGAAAAATAAAGTAACCTTTTTGTAAAATCTCATTTATGACTGACTAGGATAACTTTGAAAGAAGGCAAATGTATGTCCAATATCACACCAATCTAAAAATGACAGGTCTTAAAAGCTCTCCAACAAAAAACACAGCCCTACAACCAAGGTGATAAATAATATACATTAGCATCACTTGGAATTTGAGATGTGAGAGCATTCAGAAAATACACTCAAGAACTATTTACAAAGCGGAGGGAGTGCAACAGCTGGATAGTGTTTTATTCTCTGAGATTTCTACTCAGACAGACATGACATTCACACATGCCAGCCACAACCCTAAATCGTCCAGTCAAGCTGTTACCAGAACCGTGCACTCAGGGAAATGGGACACTTACTTCAAATAGTTACCATGTCGGAGTCCTGCCTGCCATCCTCATAACTGCACATGGCATTTCTACCCTGGCCTTAGACTCTCTCTGTGTTTTTGTGTTTCTTTTCTTTATGTGCTGGAATAATGTTATATGTGAGACCTACATAAGAACAAGACTCAGATAAAATGGAGCTGAACCCTTTTATCTGAGTCTTGTTCTTGTGTAGGTCTCACTCCATGACAATAACATGCCAATAACTCATAACAGGGTTCACCTGTCTGTCTTTGTTTTCCCAGTACACACAAGAATCACCTAATCTAATATAATCTAGAAGCAGGTAGATGTAATCCAGGTTTGATTTAGCTGATTGGTGCTTTCAGGTAGCTTTCACCCTATAATGTACATACATACGTACATATGTATGTATACTGTTTTTCCTGCTACTTCTTTTGCAAATTATCCATTGTAACGAGATGACCTACTTCTATACTTCTGCATAGTTGACATAATCTATGCAGAAACTACCAGAAGTATTAGAAGTATTAGGATTTAGCATTTAGGTTCTACTGTCAACCAGAAAATCAGCATTTTCTCTAAGGAAATACTGATCTCCAGAGCAACTTCCTCTTATTTTGCCATTTTTAAATGACTTCCCAAAGTACATTCAAAATGTAAACTTATAAAAAAACCACTGTGTTTTGCCCCAAAATGTGTGCCAATACTTGGATTCCAAATTTTTAAATGATTTAATCATACTTTTGTTTCTGAAACGTGGTACTCTTAGGAAGCTAGCTACAATTTAGCACAATACCTATATGTATTTATGTATAAATATATTTTTTAAATGACTATAAATAAATGCTGGGATAGAAACAGCCAATTTAACCAAGAAATCTACCTGCTCCTCTCACTAAATAAATATTGCTCAGAGTTCCTGTTGTTATACTGTAAATTAAACAAAATCTAGGGTGGGTTGACAACATCCTTTTTTTTATTTTCTAAACAAAAGTAACTACAGAGAAGTCACTGAGAGAAATTCCAAATCTTTGAGGACTGTATCTATGTGCGTAGAATGTGGAACACAATGTTCAGAGTCTTTATAGATAAAGTTACTTGAAAGAGCAATTATTTACACCGAAAGGAATGCAATGAAGAGGAATAGTGAAAAATATGGATATAACTACATGAACAGAACCTAATCTTAAAAAGATTTGTAAGTAGATTTTTGCAAAATGATCCTTGATTACACCTGATCCTAATTAACTCCTTTCTAACACAAGCAGATTACTTCAAGATGGTTGAAATTTGGCAATGGCTCCAAATGACTTACCACTGATTCTCTGGTCATTGTGTCTTAATGCCTGCCAGGGTAAGTCCTGTTTAAATTTCTTTTTAATATAATTTTTTTTTTTTTTTTTTTTCCCCCAACTACCAAGGAAGGAAGGAAGGAAGGAAGGAAGGAAGGAAGGAAGGAAGGAAGGAAGGAACCAAACCCTGTTTCAATTCTCTGTATTTACTGATTACTGAAATAACATTTAACTTTAAAAGTTATTAAGTCATTTAAATTAAGGGTAATTATGTGCAGTTAAGCCATAACTACTCACTCCTTTTACTGACCCCTACAGGAGTGATTTCTAAGATTTTATATCTGAGGTCAAATTAATCCATTGGAACACTATTTGCTTAGGTAAGTATTGATTTGTTTGTAGAGGTAGAATTAGGATAAGTTTTGATAAATGACTATTTAGAACAGCCAGATTTGCATTGCTGAAAAAAAAATGTTTTAGAAATCCTTTATCCATTCATAGGAATTAGACTCAAAGCATTGCATTTATTTTGAAGTTTTCCATTTCTTTGAAGATGACAGATGTGGTCTTATCTTCATTCTACTTTGTTACTGGAGTATTGGAAAGGCAGATATTCTGTTGTCCTATCTTTACGGTCAAACTCTATAGCTTATGCTATTTAGTGATTGGCCATTATTGTTCTCTAAAACATCATTAGTATCTGAGCCAAGATTAATCATTTTTATTGAAATTTTTTTTTATTAAAAAAGAGCATTAAAAAGTGACTTCAAATGATATTAAGCAACTAAAATAATGTTTCCAAATCTTCAAAAAAAGCACTGAATAGTTTAATCTCCATTAGAAGTCACCCAATGGCGACTTCTTCAATGGCATCTGCTCACTTGGCAAGCATGCTAAGCACCGAGCCAGTGAATGAAACATTCCCCAGCTGTGAGTCTGCTTATGTTTATGAGAGTGGAAACTTGCCAGTTTCCACTCTCATAAACATAGATAGATAAGCAGCAAGTGATGCGCAACGATCTTGTAGCATCTCTTTAAAATGTATAGGCAGCATCCGAATGACACAAACGTCGTCTCAGATATTTTTTTCTTTCAATAAAAGAACCATATATACTGATAAGGAGTTTATTTCCTTAAGAGTAAATTTAAAACTCTTTAAAAAATCCAAAATAAAATCAATACTGTCTTTATCTTCTTTTTATCAAGTTTAAAATAATTTATTTTTTAAAACATGTAACTACTAGACTATAAGGGCTGCTTAAGATATAAATATTTTGCTATACTTTGAATTAAAATATAAGGGTTTTAAATTTAGTGGAGTTGGGTGTTTTTTGGGTTTTTTTTCCTGGGTTTCATCTGTAGCACATCTGGATAGAGTCCATCACCTCACAATCTTCTTCTGATTGTCTAGCGTATGCCTAACAATAACATATAGATTTTATTCAGTCCCTCATGCTAGATTGAGGTTGAAGAAACACCATGTAAATGTTGAATTTGAATTATCCAAGTTCAATGGAAGTGTGATGAAATATACCTGAAATCACAATCCTTACCATACACTTAGGAGAAAGCATGGAGCTAAGTGTAGAAATACTGAATATTGGAGGAATGTAGATTAACAGAGGCAGAAATGTTCTCTAATTCATTTAGTTACCTATAGTTGCCAGAACAAATATAATAAAATGAGTTTGTGCTCTTCCTTTTATTGCAAGCAGTTTATCTCCTTCCAAAACTGCAGAGAGATAGATGTTTTAGATAGGATGAATCATGTTATGGAAATACGTATCTCCCCTTTTGGATTATAGCGAGCATCTGAGTAGTTTAGACTAGACTCCTAAATTTCACAGGTGAAAACCTAAGTGGAAATTAAAACAATCACACCCCAAGGGTTAATTTAGGTCTATACACACATATCTGATTTGTCTGCAAGTGAAAATTATATATGCACAAACATCAGCAATACTTAAGGGCAACAACTCAAGAAGAGATACCACTCATAAATTCAGACTATCCCTACTTAGATTACACAGATTCATAACCCAAATCACATTACTGCATTTACTGTTAAGGTTCTAAATCTCATAGTTATGGTTGAGGACTTCTCCTTTAAGGTTATTATGTCTATAAGACGGTACATTTTCCAATTTTCCTGTTTCTTTATCTGGATTTTTTTTCTAAAACACTGACAATAGAGTGAGATGTATTGTCATCTTCCCCCTCTGCCCCCCACCTTTTTTTTTTTGGAATTACTTACTGTATAGCTATATATAAAGGAGAACGAACCATAAAAATATGTTGCTAATATCAAACGACTATGTTTATTTGTTTAAACAATGCAAACAAAATTTATATTCAGTCACTATTCAAGGCACAGTGAATGCACACTGAGAACACCTCTAATTTTCTTTTTTTGTGGGATGGACAAGGAAGGGAGAATATTTGTTTCTAGCACAATGCATATGCATTTTGGAATTAATGCATTTAAGGATTTATTAAACATCAGTCTATTATTTTGGATTCTAGTAGAAGACATTTGAAAAAACCTCACACTAACAGAGCAGCCTTAAAAAGAGAAAGAGCAATAGGAAATTAGACTTTAAAGAATAATGAGGAAAAAAAATTAAAATGGGGCTCAAAATGTCTGTTGTCTAATGATTTTTATCCTTTCAGCAAGCACTTCTCGCTACTGTTAGTAAGAAGCATTTGTATGAACACCCTCAAAATTGCTATATAGTTAAGGAAACTGAGTAAATCAGAAAACTGAATTATTATCCTTTTCATCTAACCAGATGTCATGTTCAACTCAATTGACTTTCATTACATTTTTGGATTGAATGATTCATCTTGTATTTCTACCTTTTTTACTGTTTATATCCTGTGTCCTGTAATATGGTCAACTTTCCTGTTTTTATGATAAATTCTTGTAATCACATATGCAAAAAATGTGTGAGATTTATGTTCTAAAAATATAAGGAAATTCTGGAGATATCCCTGTGGTGTTAATATTTTATCAACAAGGAATTATTGTTTGAACAATACATTCCTATCAATGATCCCAGTGACTTTGAAAGAGTAAGAAACAGAATAAGATGTCTGTGGCAGCAGACTTGATTTTTCTTATCATTCTTTATTAACATTAAGGATGACCTCTTCTTCCCATTCAGCAGAATGCTGCTAAATTCAATAGACACATGGTTGAAAATATCATATATAGATATTTAGCTAGATATTTCCATCTATTCTAATATAAGATGGAGGCTTAAATTATGTGTTTTAAAAGCGTCAGTCTAAACACATCTTCCAGATTTCTTAAATGAAAGTAAGATATCCACAGTAGTGGTGATGGAATCAATTTATTAAAAGCAAATGTTTAACTTTAGTACGTTTAAGTAGAACTATAAATAGCATTTGGTTCTTATTCCTTCTTAATGTGAGTTTATGATATGAGACATTTTGCTACTTATGACATGTCCTTGTGTTTATTTTTCTTTTGCAAATGTAAACTGAGTTTGAAATCAAATCAAACAGTACTGAAATAATTCTAATGTGGCATGGCTTTTAAGCTGTCTGGAGATTCTAGATCCAGTGAGCTTCAACAGGGAAAGCACATATTGATGATATTGTTTGCTCAATGTGCATGTACTTTTACCTTCCAGAATTTATAAAAATATAATTTTTTACGGATCTTAAATAGGGGGGTGTGTGTGTGTGTATTTTTTCTTCACTATGCCACTTATTAAGAATAATTTAGGATTGTATCATAACATATTATTTCTAGAAAAGACAAAAAGAAAAGCTGAAAATGGTAAAATTTTTATGAAAAAAGTATGGTTTTATCCTGTTATCAAGGAACTGAATACTTGATTTCAACTTCTGTAATTATAATACAGCATGAAACTGGGTCCAACTGAATTCACAAAATTTTAAGAAATTTTGTCCCAGAATTTAGTGTTCATGAATGTAATGCCTGCCATTCTTTTAATATTATATTTTGCTGCAAATGTAAAACAAATACACATTATTCATAGAAGTCAATCTTATAATATTATATGCTCATAGTTTTAGCTACTTTATAGGGCAGGCAAGGAAAAAAAAGATCTTTTTAAAATAATTTATAATACTAATTTAAATAAATAAAATATTCATTTCTCAGTAGCCACAAACAGTGAAATATATTTCACTGAGTACTTAGTTTTTTGGTAGCGTGATGTCATATGTATCTTATGGCACTAGATATCTACCATATACTTCCATGGTATATTCTACAGATACTTGTCATTGTCAAAGTATAGATAGCATGAGACGAGAAAGGGTCAACATTGTATGTTTAATGCATATTTTTTTCTGTAACAGAAAGAAAAGCCACTTGCTGAAGCAGGATGGGGTTATTTATTTTGCTATTAATAAAACTAGTTTTAAAATAAACTACATTATTAGGCATAATAGAGCATATAAATTAATTCATGTGCATCAGGGAAATAAAGAAATATTAAACATTTCCTTTTAAATTGTGATCAGTCCTGCCTTTCAGTACTAAACAATTAATGCTCATTATAATGCTTTAAAATATCAGTGAGAGTATGTCAAAGAAGATGTGTATCCATGTTTACGAAAGACTTTGCCTGTGGCGTATTGTGTGCTTTCGTGAATCATTTATCTTCCACCTTAAACTTGTCATGATATGAAATATTGCAACTATGATTCTTCATGACATAGGGAAAAAAACATTGGGGAAAAAATATCTACTCTTTATTGATTTTTACACAGAATTTGGAGTGTGAACACTTGAAAGTCTGGACTTGAAGACACATCTGGACACATGAACAGATCTCCCAAGAACTAGTCCAGAGCAGAGAAGTCCCTCCTATGCAGTTAATATGCTATTCCAATGGTTTTCACCCTATACCAACCCTGATTTTAACTTTTTTAAACTATGCTCAATTATGTGATATCATATCCTGTTTGGCATGTAAAAATAGTTTATTAAGAGATTCTTTTCAGCAAATACTTGAATTCTGCATTTCATAGCTAAAACCAACACCACAAGGAAGTTGGTAGTAGATTGGAAAGTTGGAAGGTAGATTAAATACTTTTATGGTATATTTTACAGGTACTTGGTGTCTTTATCAAAATACAATTTGCGTGGAAAAAGAGCAAAGGGCGAATAAGAGGAAGGACAAAAGCTATCATAATCAACTCTGTAAAACTTTACTGACTCTTTTCATGATAGGGTGGGTTAACAGTATCATGAATCTTGATTTCTATTTTTTAAAATATATATATATTTCCTGATCAGTAGTGGGAAAGAGCCAAATTTATTATTGTTCTTAATATATTTAATATGGAAAGAGAATGAATATATAGCAAATTATTCCAAGTAGCTAAGCAGAAGACTGTATATAAGGATTTAAATAGCTGTATGGAGTTTTTCTATTTAAATGTTTTATTTGGGGAATTATGTTTCTATTTCCAATTACTTATCATACGACTGCAGGAGGTTGCAAAATTATATTTCCATCCAGAATGGCACAGAATATACAAGATACACAGCATTATAGTTTTAAACAAAGTCTTTGTTACAGTAGTTGTAACTCTTGTAACCTCTTGGTCATAAAATAATAAGTATCCATTTTGAAAGAAATGGCAGGACTTAAACTTTCCTAGATTATCTAAAACATATTATTTTGGTCAAAATTACTTTGTTGTAACTGCTACAAATGAATCTATAACTATGCAAGGGTATTTTAGTTTTTTTTGGTGTTTGGTTTTTTTTTTTTTTTTTTTTTGAATTTTTTAGAGGGCACCTGGAATGAATAAAGATATCCAGAGTTCAGAAGACAATTATTTCTAAAACCTGCTTATTTTGTAATAGCCTATGCACCTCTATGTCAGGTCTGAAAACAAATTAATTGGATATTAAGAGAGCTCAGCCATCAAGAGAATGTCAGATGGATATACTGCAGTTGAAGTACTGTCTTTAATTGGGAAAAAAATGTGGTTTGAAAATTCAGTACAAAGGAAGATTAATGAAATATCCATCCACATCCCCAGGTATCTTTTATCTGGTCAACTGAACCATAAATGTGGGTCAGGATAAAGCTTTACACATTGACTATATAAATCCAAATCTCATATATTTAGAGAATAAATGTATGTATATACGTCACTCAGTGATTACATAGGAGTCAAAATGCAGAATAAAATATCAGCTGACACCGGGCAGCAGAAATACTATGCCACTGCAAACCAGTCAAACAAATATTCCTTCCTCTGCATACCTGGATTTGCCTGATTTATGCAACGTTTTCTTGAGTTTTGGTGCAAGACCTTAAGTGAACAGCCGCCCTACCTACTATCACTAAGAAATTTGGCCATTACTACCACTAAGTTGCATTTTTGTTGTCACAGTGAATTAAAAATAAATAAACAGTAATGCTTTCAAAATATGATGACCAATGTGAACATTCTGCAGTAGGAACTATTGAATATATACTGTACAACAAAAATGTCTGACCAAAAGTATTAAACAGAAGAACCATTTTAAAGCAGTTACAGGTTTTATTCTCATTAGTATGTTTAATATAAAGTGATCATACAATTTATCCAAATGTGCTGAAAATATACAGGCAAAAAAAAAAGAGAGATGAATCAGACTAGGTCTACTTACCAAATTCCTTTGGAACAGTAATAGAATAAATACAGTTGTGACCAATACTATAATTTTTTGGGTAGTTTGGTGATAATACAGTGCCTTCAGAGCCTGTTGACCGGCTTCCACAAGGTGCTAGAAAGTAAACAGTTTTGAATTAGATAGCTTTAGAAAAAGTTATCAACTTTAATTTTTGCATGTTGATATATGCTATTACAGTATATTTTATTATATTCTACACTAGATTATATTTGTGTATTATGTGAATATTAAGTATGCTCAATCTTCTCATATATCAAAGGGAATTGATGACAGTTTGCAGTTTTCCAGATCAATTATTATTTTTCTGTATCATTTATCAACCACCTTGATAAAATAATGATGTTCTTCATGCCATAGCTACTCAGTATGCTGTTATTCACAGCATTCAAAGCTGTTTTAAATTTGCATGATGCTTGATTGTGCAGTCGTACTACACACTAGTAAAATGTTTACTCCTGCCAATAGGATCATAATTCAAAATAAAGTATTGAACCATGCAAATAAGAAATTCAGTATTTGTTGACTAAATATGATGTGCAACACGTTATTTCCTGAGAGCCCTGTTCTTTATCACACAAATATCTTGTTAATTCTACCATTAATAGCTATAAAGGTTGATATAATGGCAGATGAATAACAGTGCTATTTACTGCAACAACATATTTTTCTAAGGTTGACATTAAAGGCTGTCACTTGGTATTACTAAAAACTGTGAAGCATGAAGCAATGCTTTTTCAGGTACATCAGATGTTCAGGTATGTTTATGTGAAATAGTTGCTAGTAATAATTGTTAGTAATTTCTTAATGGATAGGACTAGCTTTTCACATACACTTTAATTTAGGAATTCAGTCTATTTCCATGATTATGGCATCTCTTCAGATTATATCTTCTAACTGCAAATTGGACTATGAAACAACTTAAATGAATTTAATGAGATCCATTATCCACTTAATAAATTTATATCTTCTGTTAAGAAGATTTAAATGATTTTCTAAAATATGCACTACTGCCTAATGTTTGGGTTGGTGAACATAAAAAAAATACAACATCTCCTGTATCTTTGTAATATATTCTCAAGGCATTAATACCTTCCAAATTATATGAAATAAGAAAAGGTGTGGTGCCTTTGGGAGTGGTTTGCCTTTTTTTTTTTCCTATGTTTTCTTTCTTCTTTCCTTGGTTTGACACAATCTCCTGGTTATTAGTACTGTACTATGGAGAGTAGCTTAACTTTTATGCTCCTTTGCCTGAATTCCATGGGAGAAACATGTACCTGCACTGACTGTGTGACAGGCACATACTTGGTGGCCTAAAGGGGCAATAGACACGGTACAAGGTAGGCAGTATGGCTGTAGGTGCCACTTTCCAATGGAGCAGTCTGCAGGTTGCAACATATCCATGTTGTTGTCTATGACTTGGGTTTATGTAAAGGTGAATCTACAGCTCATAACTTGCCTCTATTCCTTTCAATAGCCAGTAAGTTTTCAAAAAAATTACCTCTCCTAGAAATAATCCATTGGCAAAATGACTGTGCTCCATCATCCTGCTCTACAAGGTGAAAGGCATCAGTCATTTTGCTCTCTTAAGAGGGAAAAAGTAATGGATCTAAAATCATTGAAAGCAGGAATGTCTTTCAAGGAGCCAAGCCCACTGATGCTAGGAGAGAAGTTCAGCTTTTTTTTTTTTTTTTTTTTTTAATTTGTTTGCTTCCCTATTCATTTATTGAAAATGTATGTTCAAGATATAAACAGTAGTCCTTAATAAATTTAGAAAATGTTTAGTCTTACTAAATCTTTACATTGTAAATCATTTAGTTCTCACAGCAGCAAGACTCTTTCCCCAGATCTTTTTGAATGTATCAGGGAAAAGGAAGAGGTTTATTTTATGGGTTTGGTTGAGTAAACTTATTTTTACCAAATATTCTTACATTTATTTTAAAGGAAAGATAGTTACAGGAAGATAAGACTCTAATAGCAACATGACTAAACATTCAAAAAATCAAAAATGGATCCAGGATCATGAAACCATAGATATAAAGTATTAAATATATTAATCTCATATAACAAGAAAAAAATGCATTTCTCATGGGGAATATCTAGTTGTTTGTATGGATACCATAAACGCACTAGCACAATACTACCCATTGATTATCCTTTTTATTTTAACTGTATATATCTATTTGATACAGTATTAAGTGAGGTGACATTTCATTTCAAAATCTAAAATAGCATGAAAATTCACAGGTTTAATTATTAGGTTGTATATTAAAAGATCTGATTGCAGTAAAAGTTTTGACAAACCCATTAAATTTACAAATGTACACTGCATTTAACACAAGCAGGCAACAAATTCTAAATAATATTTCCTTAGGAACACAAATGAACTTTGGGGAACAAAACAAAAAAAGGCAAGTTCTTTATTATCATCTACTGTTATTCTCCAATAGTATGTCACAATTTTTTTTAATATTGTTTGGTCAAATTTTGAAATACATTATGAGTGTCCGTATTTCCTTCTGTTTTAGTATATTCTCTGACAAAAAAAGAAAAAAAAAATACTATTTGGCATGCTATTCTTGCTCCATTTTCCAGTTTCACTATTTGTACACTAACAGGAAGAGCTGACTGTGATAACAATGTGATAAGAATGTAAGTGTATGAGAGTCAGAGAATGGTATCTTTTCTTGGAAAATAGCACTTTCTGAAGCTCTTGAAAACTTCAGCATAACAAGAAGTCAAGCAGCGCCTTTTCTGTATCTCCAATTGGCAAACATTTTTATCTGGAAAAACATCCTATCTTTATCATTAGTTTTCATGTCTCTTAGTTTGTCAAAGCACTAAATTGTACTATTTTAAGGCAACTAAACAGAAAATGCGGTATAAAATGCATTACCATATCTTAAAAAGTGATGACTCCTTTGCTTAGAATTTAATACAAACAAGACTTAAAGGAATCTATAGGATCACTGCAGAGAGCCAAAACACTGGATCCTTTTGCACTACAACTCTCTAGTTATTACTAGAAAATAAATAGGGATCTTTTTAGCATCCCCAGCAACAAGAACAGAGTTAAAACCCCCTACCTAGTTTTCACTGCTCATTTCTAAATAGTATGTAGAAATACACATCAGAAATTATTAAATATTGCAGTCTACTTTATTTAGGTGTCAAAATATCTAATAGTTAAACACAACCAGACAGCTATTAAACCCACATATGTTTCACCCTTTAATAATTGCAATGATAAAATTAAAAATGAATCTAGCTGAAATTAGGCTAAAATTACACATCTTGTTAATCACTGTTTAACAAATGCATATATCAAAAATAGATAAATTGCAGATAATTAACTATTGTTATTCCTTTTTTTTATTAATACAGGAAAAAAAAATTTGGGCAAGAAAAATAATTCACCAAGTAACAGTGCTACAAATTAAGCTCTGATGTGCTATAGTCTTCTAGATTCTCATAGGATGTGCAATGCACACTTTTTTTTTTTAAGTTTTCAAAGGAGTATATGTGGTTTATGTAGGCCTCAAGCAAAAACTCTAGAATTTGATAGGACTGTGGGATTAGATTTGACTTACTCCTGCAGTACGTAAAGATTTAATTCTTCTGCAGTACATGAAGATTTATTTATTCATCTATTTATTTGTTTGCTTATTTCTGATGTTGCATCAATGAATGGGATCAAAAGTCCTTCTGGCTTAGTGTTCCCAGCATATGCGAGGATGGTGAGGTGCCACCACATAAACTCTCTCCAGTTTCACAGTACATCTCAGATTTTTGGCTCCATCTGATATATAAGCCCTAGATCTCCATGACATGCCATAACACACACTTTTGAAAGTGCTAGCACTCAGCTACTATGTAGAGTGTTGAAGAATAAATAAGTAAATATTAATAATTAAATAAATCATGATCCATAAATATAAATCACAATAAATCACATTTTCATTAGAAACAAACAAACAAAAAAGAACCATTATTTCAGAAATTGAGGAATCAGGACCAAACTCCTGAAACACACAGAAGAAAACACACACTGACACATAAATATTAAGGGGGAAAAAAAAAGGCAAAAAAGAGAGGTTAATGAAAACAAAACAAAATCAAACAAACAAATAAAAAATCAAATCTAGACCAGTTTTGCTCTAAGTAGTGGAAATGGTGCTAGTTACCAAAGAAAAAGAAATCAAATCATACTATATTAACTGTCATTACCAACCTGTTCCAGTGCTCTGTTAAGAAATTCTTTCTTAAGTTGCTGAGGAACTTTTGGTGCCTCAATTGGTGGCCATTTCCTCTAGTCCTATTGCCAGCCACCGCTGAAATGAGGCCAGCACCATCCTCCTCACTCCCTCCCTTGAAGTACTTTATAAACACTGATCAAGACCCCTCTTGATCCTCTCTTCTCCAGACTGAACAGGCTCCAGGCTGAATAGGCCCAGCTCTCTCAGCCTCTGCTCATAGGGCAGATGTTCTAGGCCCCTGATTATCCCTGTAGCCCTGCGCTGGACTCTCTCCAGCAGCTCCACATCCCTCTTGTACTGGAGAGCCCAGAACTGCACACAGTACTCGAGGTGTGGCCTCACCAGGGCAGAGTAGAGGGGGACAATCACCTCCTTCGACCTGTTGTAGACTCTGCTCTGCTTAATGCACCCCAGGATCCCATTGTCCTTCTCCAGAGAAGGAGACTCAACAATCTCTCTGGGCAGCCTATTCTAGGGCTCTGTCACCCTCACAGGAAAGAAGTTCTTCCTCACATGCAGATGAAACTTCCTGTGTTTAAAACCATTGCCCCTTGTCCTATCAGCAGCCGCTACGAAGAACAGTTTAGCCCCTTCCTCCCTACAATCATACCTCAGGAATTTGGAGCCCCTCTCATCCTTCTGTTCTCTAGGTAAAACAGGCCCAGCTGATTTAACCTCTCCTCATATGGCAGATGCTCCAGTTCCTTGATCGTCTTGGTCGCTCATCTGTGAACCCTCTTTAGCAGCTCCATGTCCCTCCTGTACTGGAGAGCCCAGAATTGCACACTGTACCCCAAGTGTGCCCTCACCAGGGCTGAATAGAGGGGCAGAATCCTCGACCTGCTGGCAACGCTCCTCCTCACGCAGCCAGGACCCCATTGGCCTTCTTGGCCACAAGGGCACATTGCTGACTCTTGGTTAACTTCTTGTCAACCAGGATTCCCAAATCCCTCTCTGTGGACCTGCTTTCCAGCAGGTCAGCCCCTCATCTGTCCTGGTGCCTGAGGTTATTCCTGCCTAAGTGCAGGACTCTGCACTTCTCCATGTTTAACCTCATAAGGTTCCTCTCTGCCCAACTCTCCGTCCTGTCCAGGTCCCTCTGAATGGCAGCACAGCCCTCTGGAGTGTTGGCCACTCCACCCAGTTTGGTGTGATTAGTGAACTTGTTCAGGGTGCACTCTGTGCCCTCGTCCAAGTCGCTGATGAAGAAGTTGAACAGCGCTAGGCCCAGCACTGATCCCTGGGGGACACCGCTGGCCACAGGCCTCCAACTAGACTTGGCCCTGTTTATCACCACCCTCTGAGCTCCGCCATCCAGCCAGTCCTCGATCCACCTCACTGTCCTCACATCCAATCCACGCTTCTGGAGCTTTCCTATAAGGATGTTGTCGGAGACTGTGTGAAAGCAGACAACATCCAGAGCTTTCCCATCATCCATCCATCCAGTCACCCCATAGTAGAAGGCTATCAGGTTTGTCAAACCTGACTTCCCCTTAGTGAATCCATACTGACTACTACTGATCACCTTCTTTTTCTTGATATGCCTAGAGAGGGTCTCTAGGACAAGCTGCTCCATCACCTTTCCAGGAACAGAGCGGAGGCTCATGAACTTACTTACTATTCTAAGTATTACGAAAGTTCCATGCTACATTTCCCTACATCTAAGCAAAGATAATTAAAAATATGGCATTGCTATACAAGCTTGATTTCAGACACCTTTTTTTTTGTCATAAGAAAAATAAAAAAAAAAGGGTACAAAAATGAAGGTGTACATAATCTAAATTACTTTTCCTTTGTTCTAATATTTCCTTCACGAAATTATGCTTTGGAAAATTGGCAACAGATTTAGTTGAACAGAAGACAAAGTACCCAGTTTTGTGATGCACTCTAACTAATCCATTAAGTACCTCAGAAATCAGGATTTTCTGGCAGCTGATTTTAATGAGGTTGTTATAATTAACTACTATTCTTTGTTTTTTATGCTTTATTTACCATTATATTACATTAGCACATTTTAAAAGGAAGCTTGCAATAATTATATACAGCATTTAATTTTCAACAGAACATTGTGAAACTATATTATGGTTTCAAAATGTATATGCAAAAGGTCAGCACTGAAAATAATGCTTGATGTGCTATCACTCTGTGGTTCACAACTTTAAGTTGTAAACACAAAGTTATAGGAAATAACAAAGTAATTAGTAACATTGCACACTGTCATTGCACACAAGTCAATGCAGGGGACTATTGACTATGTGTTGTTTTTTTTTTAAGTGTTTTTACCTTTTATTTAGCATCCTTTATTTAGCATGATTTAAGTGAACTACCTAATAGCTTTCACGTAAATACATCTATCTTATCTCTTTCTTGTTTTTATAATGTAAGTGTAAATGCACCTTCATTAACTATTTATCTTAACTATTCAAAGATGCTGTGTAAGCACGATAGTACATTATTAAAGTACACAATATACAAAAATGACAGATATCACATGTCTGAAAGCATTTAAGAAAGGCTTCTGAAGTAGACAGTACAATAATGGAGCCAAAAAGAAAAAAAGCCAAATGCAGGTGGCAGAACTTGTTCACATACCCATGGCAATTAATGAAACTCACTCTGTAATATCATTTAGCTAGAAATAATTCAAATGTAAAATTAATAGGAATAAATTTCTTTTAACTAGAAGTGTCAGGCTTGAAGTGGAGAAAAATGATCTTCTTTACTTTCAACATCACCTGCGCCACCTCTTATAAGAGTTCCCAACTATGTTTTTAGTACTTATGCTGACATAATTGGATGGTGACTCAGGCTGGCCTTTGCATTCTGGTAAAGACTAATTCTCTCAGTAATTTGTGTTGCACTCTCTATTGCATAAGGTCCAGCTATTTAAACTCATGTCATTCTCTGAGTATTTTTCTTGCAAGAGAAATGAAACTGCAACAGCAAATATGAAATATCAGCCTGAAGAAAATAAATTTAAAAAATAGAAGAAGGACTTTAATTTGTGTTTTAACAAAACATTTTAATGAGCAGTAATTTTAGTGAACCCAAATACAGCTACTGTTCTCCACCAATCGTAGTTTTACAATAAAGTGTGACCTTGATCTCAATTATATTTTAGATATTCCTTCCATTAAAACTAGGTTATTTTATGTAGAAAAGTATTTTGTTTGGTTACTTTTTTTAATAAAGATGAATTTGTTGAATACCACAGATGGCAGTTAATGAGTATTAGGCTTCTAAAAACTCTTCTGTGCCTTTCAAAGTCTTCTTTTTAATTGCTTATATATGATAGCTGAGGATTTGGGAATAAAATCAAACATTCCATATTTCCACTCCAAAAGTGCAGGATAGGACAAATATGCTAATAAAAGTTCCAACTGCTTTGATCAAAATCATTACACACAAAATAACAGAAACATAATAAAAGTGCCTTAATTTTTACATATATAAAATTGACCAGCACATGCCAATTGTTGCATGAATGTTGTTTTAGTGATCTTGAATGCTATGAAGAATGATAGATTATATTACCTAAAGATTGCCTGGAAAACTCATCTTAACCAGTCCTATGCAGAAATCAGCCAAGAAGGTATTTTAGCCTAATGTGCCTTTGTTTTGTATCTTCTTATAAGTAGATTTATATTTGTTCCTATGACAGGAAGATTCTCTATTTTATAACATATTCAGCAGTGGTTAAAGTGATCATTTAAAAAAAAAATGTATGCATCTTGGAAAAATACTCAATGTGACTATGATTTACCATGTAAATAATGGATTGACTAGAGTTTTAAAAGACCACATTAGTATGCAATTAGCACAAAAGAATCATAGTTTTACTATGCAAAAAGTGCATAAAAATATCATACATAAGGCTTCTAATTAAATAATCAATAGTGCATGATTGATGAGAAAGCTGTCAACAGTTAATATAATACAAGATAATAGGTAAGATTAAGGGGTTTTGTACAGTCTTCTACCCTAAAATGTTTCAGATATAAACATGACCTGATTTCTCCAAAATAGCTTTGATGAGTTCATATAGATAAGAAAGAAAAAAATATTGGACACATGGAAAAGTAGGACTCAGCACAAGTGAAAGCAAGAGTCAGTATCAGAGTTCAAAGAAAAGGTATTCCTTCTGACATTTCAGTTTGCAGGAAGGCATTTACTTGGGAGACAATGAGGCAGCAGACATCCCTGCTCAGATCCTAATAATGTGGATCACCCTCCAGGTCATGGCTGAGGTACGGACATGCAGTTGCTCAAGTTCAGGATTTTTTTTTTTTTTCTAACCTACTGAAATGAAAGGCAACAATATTTATTAATGGTCAGAAGCTTTCTTCTCTATTAGGAACAAGATTTTACACTCAGCCCTGACTATGATTTTCCACTCTGGTGCTTTCTGTTATTCTGCAAACAACTGTTGCTTGCTACCAAAAATTTAAATGATCTACAGTTGGTAAAACTAAGAGAAACCATTAATCAACATCTCTGCCACAGCAACACTTTAACTACATATGTTAATTACATCCTGTTTTTAATGTCCACCATCAAATGCCAAATAGCTTATCATATTAGCCTGGATAATCTTTGTGTGTGTTCAGAAGAGAATGAAGCCAATGATTTGGTTCACTTCCCACACTTATTAGAGAGGCTCAAGGTCATTTTAAATAATGATTTTAACCAAATACAAGTCATGCCAAATGCACATAGGATTAGGCTATAAAAATGTTGTGTGCATAAAGGTACAGAAGTGAGAAAAATAGCTTCATGCATTGAATGTTTTTAATAAATCTAGTATTTCCTCTTATCCTGATTGCTCCTGCTCAGCTTTTATCTAAATCCAAAACATCAGTGTTTGACTTTTAGGGTCTGTAGATTCTCATATTTCCGAGTTTTGCATACTTCCACAAAAGCGTGTCTTGACAGAGTGAGCAATTTTTCAGGCAGCAGGCTGAAGCTTGCCCAGACCCAAACAGCAGTCTTCCTATGAGGCTTGATTGAACAGACATTTTCGGGACATGCTTAAAGCTCTCCTAATAGTCTCTCGTAATAGTCATAGCTTTCATTTTAATTATGAATGGATAAAGAAATACTACCTGTGGTTTATATAAAAGACTGGATCTTAGAAACAAATCCTATAACTCTTTTCTGTTCTAAGGTGATCCAAACTCATATACTGTCTCTCGTAACTGTTATTTAGTTATTTCGAGTTATTCAGAATGGGTAGAGAAATGATGAAATTCAGTGAAAAAAATCAGTATTTATTGAAACAAGAAAAGATAACAGTCTGATTTTTCACCACTCTGTTATCTTCATCCTGATAGTAGAGTTTTTATTTATTAGTTTTTACTATTTTCATAATTTAAGGTTTTACTGATATAATTTACTAATATTTATGGGCTTCATCTAATGATTTGCTTTATGTCAAATGATCAAATATTATTGACAAATTCTCTTAGACTGTATTCTTTGAATGACATTGTCTATCCTTACAAGTCCATTTCTGTGGGGCATAAATGTTATCCCTTGACACTAAATAGGCTTCTGGAACACTGAAAGTTCTCCTAACCTTTTCTTTGCCCTACTTAGAACCTGCAAACATGAGCAAAGTCAGAATACTAAGTAATAATATTTCTCTCTTCTGTGAACACTTTGTATTCTGAAGTGCCTGGCGATACAGATGCCTGTATTATACCTTTTTAAATTTATATTATTATTATATTTTTTAATAGTGATTTTAGTATATACTACATTGGGCTAGGGCCCATCGTCTTTAAAATAAGACCCTGTTCATCCAGATAAAAAATAGTCCAGTTGGAATCAAGGACAGCTACCCAATGCAAGATTTTTTTTTTTCTTTCAGTAAAGGTAAAGTCTTTTCCTTTCAAGTGAGGTACTTTCTAGTGAATGTGTTCAACTTCAAGGTAATCAGATAGCTCTGAAAACATAGATAGCAACATGAATAAACACAATCATTGCATCCTTAATAAATAAATTCTTTAACCATCGTGTTTATGCTCGAGTTAGTCCTATTATCATTAAAGTCAGGAGATTCCTGAAGTGAATAGCATTGCTCATATGCATGAAATTTTGAAGGATTGATCTTTGGTGCATTTCAAGGCTAAGTTTAACAGACATTTAACTGATATTCTCTGTTGTAAACAAAATAGCTCACTAAAGTTCTTATTTTAAAAAAGTCATAAAAAGAAACAAAAATATATGGAGACATTAAGAAGATAATTAATGTTCTGTTTAATTAACTATCCCAGACATATATTTGTATACTTTGTTGAAAAATTGCTGATTCAATAGAAATAAGCATCTGTCTTCAATATTAACTTGTAAAATATTTAACTAGGGATACTGAAATAGTAAATTTTAATAATATTTACCCAGTGATATCAAACATGACATTTTTATTAAATATACTGCTGGAAAGAGCACCTGTCTTAAAGAAGTTTATTAAAATTATAAAAGCTTCTTTTTTTTAAATCTATTTCCTGCACATGACAAAATAAAAATAATACCAAAAATAACAATAGTAAATCAAACGCTGCTCTTACCATGGCAGCTGGGCAGTGCTCTGTTCCATCCGGGTCTTCCATCATCTCCCATGATACACGTTAGTGTGGAATATCCTTGAAGAACATAACCAGCATCGCAGTAATATGTGACAGTTGACCCCAGTTTATAATCCATTCCAAGCCTTGTTCCATTCATTATATTCCCAGGATCAAAGCAAGACTCACGCAGTTTTGCTATAAAATAATCAAATGTAATTCTGAGAAAAATGTGAAATTTTAAAACACTTCCTGGTGCTCTGTCAAGGTCTGTTTGAAAATCCTGTGAGAGTCCTCATCATGCTCTCATCTTCTCTAAAGAAACCTTACTTTTGCATCAAATGTTCTATGATTGTATCTATCTCTTCTTCACTTTTAAGATTTCTATATAATGACCAAACCCACATTTCTTATATTTTTTCCTTGATCATACATATTGAGCACCATTATAAGAACTCTCTTTCCTGGGTACACTATGACCAGAGATATAGTTGTGTAGGAGACCTTAACTTACATTTTATGGACATGATCCCACAAGACTAGATGCATCTTAATGTGATGAGGTCAGAAAACTGTGAAGTGAGGGGAGCCAATATAATACCTACTTTAGATTAAATAAAAAGTATGCATATAAGCCACATTTCACTTCATTCAGCATTAATAAAATGCAAGTAGATATCTATATCCCTATATACCATATGATATATTTTCATACAATTTTTCTTTGCTCACTGGAGGACACACCATGAAAATATTCCTTAGATTTTTCTCCTTCCTTTGCTGTAAACACCTATGGCTGCCCTTTTTTTTTTTTTTTTTTTTTTTTTTTTTTTTTTTTTTTTTTTTGGTTTTTTTTTTTTTTTTTTTTTTTTTTTTTTTTTCCCAAAATGGTAAAATTCATTCTATCATTCATATATCCTAATCCTTGTTTCCCCTTCTTTCCATAATATGAAAAACAGTATGTCTAATAGCTGCACAGAAATAGTAATTCAGCACTTGTAAATAAAATCACTGATATGCAGAAGGGGATTGGAAGTAAACATATACGGGAATTTTCCACTATTTTTTCTATTAGTGAATCACAGAACCACAGAATGGTTAACGTTGGAAGGGGACTCTAGAGATCCTCCAGTCCACCCTTCCTGCTCCAGCAGGGACACCCAGAACACATGGCACAGGGTGCCATCCAGGCAGGTTTTGAAGATCTCCAAAGAAGGAGACTCCACAGCCTCTCTGGGCAGCCTGTTCCAGGGCTCCGTCACTGTCACAGGAAACAAGTTCTTCCTCACATGCAGATGAAACTTCCTGTTTTTCAACTTGTACCCATTGCTCCTTGTCCTATCACTGGCCACCACTGAGAATAGTTTGGCCCCATCCTACCTACATTCACCCCCCAGGTACTTATACATATTATCAGATCTCCTCTTAGTCTTCTCTTCTCTAGGCTGAACAAGTCCAGCTCACTTAGTCTCTCCTCATATGATAGATACCCCAGTCTCTTAACCATCTTTGTTGCTCATCGCTGGACCCTCTCTAGAAGCTCCACGTCCCTCTCATGCTGGGGAGACCAGACCTGCTGCCAAGAGTCCAGGTGTGGCTTTGCTAGAGCTGAGTAGAGGGGCAGGATCCCCTCCCTCGCTCCTCCTGATGCAGCCAGGATCCCATTGGCCTTCTTGGCCACAAGGGCACATTGCTGACTCATGGTCAACTTGTTGTCAACCAGGACTCCCAAATCCCTCTCCGCAGAGCTACTTCCTAGCAGATCAGCCCATAATCTGTACTGGTGCCTGAGGTTATTCCTGCCCGGGTGCAGGACCCTGCACTTATCCTTGTTGAACCTTATGAGGTTCCTCTCTGCTCAACTCTCTGTCCTGTCCAGGTCCCTCTGAATGGCAGCACTGCCCTCTGGAGCATCAGCCACGCCATCTAGGTGGTATCATACACAAACGTGCTCAGGTTGCAGTGTGTTCCCTCACCCAAGTCATTAGTGAACAAATTGAACTGCGCTGGGCCCAACACTTATCCCTGAGGGACATCACAGGCCACAGGCCTCCAACTAGACTCAGCCTTATCACCACCCTCTGAGCTGTGCCATCCAGCCAGTTCTTGATCCACCTCACTGTCCAAACTGTTATGAAATAACAGTAAAGGTATTAGGAAATGGCAGAAGCTGGAATGAGGTGGCACTTTTGTGCCATGCAGAATGGAGACTGGGGTAATTTGTTTTATCAGGCAGAGGATAGAAATTCCAGATTTTCTTCCTAGTCATTTATGGGTGTCATGGAGAGGATCAATAGGCAATCATTTATGCCCTGCGAGAACTAGGAGGAACCAAATGGAGTTATCAACTGCCAATCTGTAAATCACCTAAAGAGGTATTTTACTACACCATGCTTATTCAAGCTCTAGCACTTTCCCCTATAGGCAGGTAGCATTGCCAGAAGACTACATGAGCTTCAAAAATCTTGGAAGGATATTTAAGAGCTTTAAGTGCATGAACAATTCCTTGAATTCTGTAGGTTCTCCAGCTAGATTTTATGAAAGCTTACAGATACTAGGGAAAAGTGACTAAATGTTCAAACGTTTTGTTATACTTTAGTCACATACCCGCTATAAGTAAATACAAGAGACAAAATACTGAAAAAAATAGTCTGTTTGATTTCCTATGGCCATTTGTATACTGTAATATTTATGAGAGAAAAGATACATTACAAAAGCATAAAGTTATATTTGCATTAGAACAAGGAGACAAGGATTAACTTTTCTGAAATTTCAATGTCAAAATTTCTAAAGAAATGTGAGGATCTCCTAATATGGTTTATGTTTTACCAGGTTTGTGTCTCCAATCAGCAGAACATTGCTTCTGATATGAAAACCCATACAATGATTAGTAATATTTACAATACATAGTTTTATTAAGAATAGATATTAGAGATTCAAGATGATTCATTTAGGTAGTTCCAGTCTGGTGCTTGTGACACCTAATTACCTCCTACTCTGAATGACAATGCTTTACAATACAACACAGAAAGAAAGGCTAAAGCCTTGATAACACTCATATTCTGAAATTTTGTGGCCCAGTCAAAAGTTAAGAGAGATAATTTTTAGAAACTCTGTAATATATCACATAACTATAATAATAACTACTATGTAATTCAACTACAATCTCACTTGGGAAGTTTGACCTTTGAAGACCTTTGAAGTCCAAATTCTTAACTTTGAATGAAACAGTCCATTTAATTCAGGGCTATATCTCAACATTTTGATAATAGCAAGAATTGAAAAGAATGAACTTCTTTCTAACTGAACTACAAACAAGCTATAAAACAAGCTACAGTAGTGAGATAACTATTCTTGAATTTACATCAAGAAGTTCACTTTTCAGAATTCTAGCAGATCTTCGGACAAAGGATTATATAGATAATCTATTATATCTGGTGTATAAACCAAAAAGTGAGGAAAGACATTATCTGTCATAGCACAAACTTTCCGTGGGGAACAATGACAGTCCTGTAATTTTCTTTTCTCCAAATATATAGTTGTGACAGATTTCTGAAACTGCTGACTAAACACTAACAATGTCAACGTGGAAATACAGTTTCTTAGTAACTATTCTTAAAAGTAAGATCTAAAATACTTAGCTCCTTCAAATTACTTCTGGAAATCTAAAGAACCTGAGAAGTAAACTGGGAAAGAAAATCACTGTATCAGGCTATAATCTATTAAGAAAGAAGTCAAATGTGGTAAAAGGAAGTCAGCTAACCGAAGCCAGCTTCTCTTCCTGATCAAACCCAGTATCCTCAGCCTCTCCTTGTGTGTCATTTACTCCATTCCACTAATCATCTTAAAGCCCCTGATTTGAATTGCTTCCATATCTCAAGGATCTTGTACAGGTGAGCATACTTGAGGCATGGTTAAAAAAAAAAAAAAAAAAAAAAAAAAAGAGAGAGGAATAATCTCTAGATCAGCTGATCCTACCTTTGCTTCTATTTTACCATTCATAGCCCAAGATGCTGCTGGCTCATTTTCAGCCCAAGATGCTGCTGGCTCATTTTCAGCCTGTTGTCCCACAGACTCCCAAGTCCTTTTCTGTAAATCCAGTCAACCCCCAGCCTGTAATGTTGCAGGGGGTTATCATAGAATCATAGAATGGCTAGGGTTGGAAGGGACCTGTAGAGGTCATCTAGTCCAACCCCCCTGCACACGCAGGGTCCCCTAGAGCATGTGGCACAGGGTGATGTCCAGGCAGGTTTTGAAGATCTCCACAGAGAAGGAGACTCCACCACCCTCGACCTGCTGGAGATGCTCTGCTTAATGCACCCCAGGATCCCATTCGCCTTCTTGGCCACAAGGGCACACTGCTGCCTCATGGTCAACTTGTCGTCCACCATGACGCCCAGATCCCTCTCTGCGGGGCTGCTCTCCAGGAGGTCGGTCCCCAGCGTGTACGCGTGTCTAGGGTTATTCCTCCCCAGGTGCAGGACCCTACACTTGCCCTTGTTGAACTTCATGAGGTTACTCGCCGCCCAGCTGTCCAGTCTGTCCAGGTCCCTCTGGATGGCAGCGCAGCCCTCAGGGCTGTCAGCTATTCCTCCCAGTTTGGTATCATCAGCAAACTTGCTGAGGGAGCACTCCATCCCTTCATCTAGGTCATTAATGAATAAATTGAACAGGACTGGACCGAGGACTGACCCCTGGGGGACACCACTAACCACAGGCCTCCAGCTGGACTCGGCACCACTGATTACTACTCTCTGGGCCCTGTCATTCAGCCAGTTCCTAATCCACCTCACTGTCCACTCATCTAACCCACTCTTCTGGAGCTTGCCCAGGAGGATGCCGTGAGGGACGGTGTCAAAAGCCTTACTGAAGTCCAGATAGATGTCATCCACCGCTCTGCCCTCATCTATCCATCTAGTCACCCCATCATAGAAGGCTATCAGGTTAGTCAAGCATGATCTCCCCTTGGTGAACCCATGCTGGCTACTCCTGAGCACCTTCTTCTCCTCCATGCGCCTAGAAACAGCAGCCAGCATGACCTGCTCCATCACCTTCCCAGGGACAGAGGTCAGGCTCACCTGCCTGTAGTTGCCCGGCTCCTCCTTCTTGCCTTTTTTGAAGACTGGGGTGACATTGGCTTTCCTCCAGTCCTCCGACACCTCCCCCGTTCTCCAGGACCTTTCAAAGATGATGGAGAGCGGCTCGGCTATGACATCCACCAGCTCACACAGCACTCTGGGGTGCATCCCATCGGGGCCCATGGATTTGTGGGTGTTGAGTTTCCTCAGGTGCTCTCTAGCCAAGTCTTCCTCTACTCGGGGCAAGTCTTCCTCTCTCCTCTGAGTCCCTTCTCATTTCCCTAGTGTCTGGGACACTAAGGGGTTGCCCTTGAGAGTTGTCAGCCCTATCTAGGCTCTGTAGTTCCTGGGGATCAGCCTTTGCAGTGAAGACTGAGGCAAAGAAGGCATTTAGCAACTCTGCCTTCTCCACATCCTCTGTTACCAATGCACCCTCCCCATTCAGCAGCGGACCGACATTTTCTCTACTCTTCCTCTTGCTGCTGATGTATTTGTAGAATCCTTTCCTGTTATCCTTGACATCCCTCGCTAGTTCTAATTCCAAGAGGGCCTTGGCCTTCCTCATCGCACTCCTGCATTCCCTGACAACATTTCTACTTTGTTCCCACGTGGCCTGGCCCTTCTTCCACCTAACGTATGTTTTCTTCTTCTCATTAAGTTTCCCTAGCAGCTCCTTTCCGATCCACACAGGTCTCTTGCCCCTCTTACTTGACTTTCTACTGGTCGGAATACACCGATCCTGGGATTGGAGAACGTGGCACTTGAAGATAAGCCATCTCTCCTGGACACCCTTTCCTTCTAGGACCCTGGTCCAGGGCATTTCTCCAAGGAGCTCCCTGAGGAGGTCAAAGTTGGCTCTCTTGAAGTCCAGGGCTGTAATCCTACTTCTTGCCCAGCTCCCTCCACGCAGGATCGTGAATTCCAATATCTCATGGTCACTACATCCAAGACTGCCCCCGACCCTCATGTTTCCCACTAGACCATCTCTGTTGGTTAGGATCAGGTCTAGCAGCGCCCCCGCCCTTGTCCGCTCTTCAACCACCTGCATCAGGAAGTTATCCGCATCAGGAAGTTATCCGTTATTCCATCCAAAAGGCAGGAATTCATATTTCCTTTTGTCAAAATTTTCTGTCAGCACACTTCTCCAGCCTGGCAAGATCTGTTGAATACTAGTGCCACCTACCAGAGTATTGACTGCTCCCTGCATTTGTCCAAGATGGCCAAATTGCCAAGAGCACTAACGTGCTGAGAAAATGTCCTATTCGAGTAATATATCTCTGCTTTGCATTTGTCAATGTTGTCAGAATAAATGGAGAAGAGAATCTGTCCAAAGAGGTTAGGATGCCTTTTTGCCAGAAATATTCACGTTTTCCCACTGTCTATCTATAGATTACTGGATACGTTCATAGTCATTTTGTACTGGATACCTCGGTGTCTTGTGCTACATACAAATAGTTTTGTATATTCCTACTGATTATGATTTTACAAACTTTCATATTTTTATTTACAGTGTTATGACCTCATGCAGACAGCTCTACTATGGCCTGCCTTACAAAGCTCTAGTCCAGGAATTTTTCATTCTGAATCACTGGTCTAGAATCTGGAACATTTTTTCATTTCACAGGAATCTGGAGATACAAGTATGCCAAAATACCTTACTACATAAAGGAAAGATAAAGTGAATTATACATTGGGAAAAAAAATGCTGGAAAGTTTTGTCAATGAATCATTACTTTTGTAAGAAAAAAATGATAACTTCATTTTTTTTTGAACTGTGTTTTTACATCATCATGTCAGCTAAATGACATCACATAGCAGAAGCTCTATCTTAAATTGTTCTTTTTATAATGCTCTATTTTATATGAATAGATACCACGTAGGGAAAACCAAAGCATCACAACACAGACAGCTAAGCGATCTTTCACATGCAATATACTTTTTTAATTACTTCCTTTACCTTTGTACTCCAGGTGGAAACCAGTGAAACTAACAGATCCATCGCTCCGGAAAGCCAGATGCATGGTGTTTGAACTGCTCTCTATCCTCTCAGGCAGCTTGCTATCTTGAAAGCTCCCAATCAGTGGGCTATTAGTGTCTGGCCCATCATAGATATAAAGAAAGTCATAATTTGGTTCTATACTGAAACTGTAGAACAAACAAAAAAAAAAATGGTAGGTAAAATACACCTTGCGTAACATTTTGATTCATATTAAATAATATATTAACATTAGTATTTTCATAAAAGAACAAAAGATAACCTCAGAGTAATAATTTGTGTAAATGTTTTATTAAAAGTACAATGAAAATGTAAACTTTATTTATTGAATAGCTGCTTAGAAAATATTATTATGTAGCTGCTAGTCAGTAAACTATGTAAACTGAGAGTATTGATAATAGAAAATATTTCTAAATCTTAGAAATGGAAATAGGAAAGAGAAACTTAGGATTTACTGGAATCCCTGGAAGAAATGCTTTATGATACAATGCAGTCAGCTGCAGAATACTAGACTGTGCATCCCCAAGGAGCCTGAGCATTTTCACACTCCAAAGGGATGATCCTCCAGTAACTCTGAGATAACGTTTTAACCATCATCAGCATAGCCCAGAAGGTCTAACTTTCCTCCTGCTTTCTGTCATGATGTTCAGATGGATTTTGAAGTTAATTTTAGTTAAGAGCAGAGAATTAAACTTCCTGTTGTCCTTGCAAAAACAGAATTATAACCACTAAAAGTATTTTATCTCTAATACTCACTTCCTCCTGATTTAAACCAATGTAGGCATTAAAGATCTGATTCAGCATATTTTTCTAAAATATTTCCTTCTAAAAGAAATGCAAAGGTCAACAGCTTTGATTTTTGAAATAGAATATCTTCTGGTTTTGAGTTTAATAGTTATCTGGAATGAGTTGCACCCAGAAGAATTATTTCACAGTATTTAGTGGATTTTTTTTTTCCTGGGGTTTGTTTTTTATGTTTTCTGTTGTTGTTTGTTTTTGTTTTCCTCACTCAGGAAGTTTGTGGATCATAAGTGAGGTAAGTCTCAGTAAGGATGTGTGCCATTTTGCTCCAGACTCAGCTTTCAGTTTCTGACAGGAGTCATAATAACTGCAGATTTTAAGGTTGACCTGGCAATCATTGGCATCTGTATTGAGTATTCACATATTACACTGGGTCTCATTGCAGGACATTGTTACTATTCTAAAGCAGAGTAAATAGTAAATATGTCCGAATACATAACAGAGCAGAACATCCTTACATATTTTCAGTTTGTGGTATCTCATAATTCTAAAAAGAAGAGCTAAAGTGATATATAAAGTTATTTAAGAAGTTAAAGGATTCTAAATAAGTAACAGCAAAAAAGTAAATAACAACAAAATAGCTAACTTTTTAACTATATAACTGAATGATTAAGTTGCTAAGAATGTATTCTTTACGTCATATTCTTTTAATGCATCACTAATGGAATAATGGAATAAAATTATAATATATAAAATTATTCAATTTATTGTACCACATTATGTCAGAAATTTCTTTGTAACAAATAACTTAGTCTGCATTGTGATTCTGAACCATTTACCTAAACTCAGTATAACTTTAGTAGTTCACGGAATCCCTTTCTAAATGAACTGACTCCTCCTGGGCTAGCCAAATCAAAAAACATAATAAGAGGCTTCCATGGTACAACATAGGTAATATCTAATTTTGTGAAAATAAATAACAAATGTATTTTAGCACATAATATACCACTAAGCAACAACTGAGAACAAGCAAATATATAGACAGTATCACTAAGTAGGTTATCACATTATCAATGACCTTAGTAGTAAAGCCAGTATTATATAACATTTGCCATGAAAAGTACTTAAATTTAATGGGACACTACAACCAATGTATTTATCTTGCATGTGGTATTATCAAATGTGGCAATTTGTATACCTTTTTCTCACACATAGTAAATAAGTCTATTAATTTCCACGATGGGTTACAAACAGTGCAGGGGGCAGAAACTACTCTGTGAGCTCCATTCAGCCAAACCACAGTGTGATAAATGGGAACACTAAAACTGTTTCCCTTAATAACCACCACAGCAGCACCTCCTGTTGCTCACAAAGCTATATGAGCTAATACAATTACAGTTAAACATTTGATTAGATTTTTTTGTTTAAATATTGGGAGAGTGTGGCATATGAAACATGATCAATCCATAAGCGTCCTCCTCCAAGGTCTGCCGCTTCAGTTAAGGAGGACACAGTGGATGAGCTCCCACCACCTGCTACAACAGAATCCCCACAAATGCAGCACCATTTTACTTCCGCCACAGTCCACACAACCTAAATGTGCGTTAAGTGCCCAGGAGGATCTCATTAACAAACTCAAGCCCTGTATATATTGAATGCTTGAGTGCCTCTGCTGAGATTGCCACCAAAGATAAAAATTATGCATCACCTTGATAGCTGTTGCAAGTATACCAGATGTTATCGTATAGATTTTTTGAATAACTGCCAATAGTTAAGTTGCAAACATGATTTAAAAAGTTATGAGCAAGCAGCAGTTTACCTGATAAATGCCAATGATATAACATAATCATTATTAACGGTG
The DNA here is from genome assembly GCA_003342815.1 of Eudromia elegans. Lineage (NCBI taxonomy): Eukaryota > Metazoa > Chordata > Aves > Tinamiformes > Tinamidae > Eudromia > Eudromia elegans. Next base: position 1,641,668 of record PTEX01000120.1, read on the forward strand.
ATAGACCAGTCACAGTCTCTGCTGTGAGGATAAGGATGAGGAAAGTTTGGTGAAAGTATAAAACCTGATGAGCCAGTCAAGTTTCCTCCACAGGGAGCTATAAATAAAAACAAATTGGAATTGAGAAGAGATGATAGAAGAAAAAGAAGCAATCTGTTCACTGACATTTAATGTCCTCCAAAGTTAAACAAGAAACAACTGAAGTATTTGCAAAGCTTTAATAGAAACAAAAGCTAAATTAACATTTCCCCTTAGTTAAATATTAATTACTACCAAGTGAAGCACTTGTTTCTGACTTTATATCCTTTTATTTGCCTCCATAGCACTATACCCAGACCTTTCTGAAAGCACTGAACTGGAGAAACATTTTGGCTGTTAACATAAAATGACATTAGCATTTCACTTTTGACTTCTTGTTACAGGCTTTCTAAAAGAAGATCTGTAGAATAGGGGGTACATTTTACTTACAGTAATGAAACTACATGCATTCTCACATGACAGAACCAATAATTAATTCAGATAAAGACTGATACAAACCCAGCAAAGCATTCTAGTAATTGCAGCTTTCATACTTGAACATAAAGAAAATGTCTGTCAAGCACACTCAGAACAGAAACAATGATTTTTCTGTGTCATTTTGAAGTTCCTCAGTTTTCTGCCTTTTGTAGTCCAGAACTGTAAATACTTATAAAACTAATTCAGCATTATTTTCTTCTTATGCAAAAAAACAGAAAATAAACATGTTTCCTAGGGAGTTTTTTTTTTTTTAAAAAAGAACTTCTTAAATTGTGTTCAGATGATTGTTTTTCCCATTTTTTTTTTCATGCCAACACACCTGCACTTCCTATTTAGATAAGTTTAAATAGATAACAGATTGTCTATCACAGTTCTTCTTAGGATTTTCAAGCCTGAAGCCACCGTCCTCTGAGACAAAATCTTCATAGTTCTACGCACATGACATCACATTTGATTGTGCTGAAGAACATATTGGGCACATAAGCATCACCACAGAATTTAACAAACTAACCCAGAAGGGTCTTGGCAACTAACTTTTCTCTGTGATTATTTATCACTCTGCTTTAGAAGTGGCCAGTGTTTTTGTACTTACAAATTGTCAGAGCAGTTATTCTACCATCTTCTACATATTTTCTCATGCATCATATATTAGTTCTTACATAATTTTACCTGGTGTCTAAATTTACTAGGTTATCTGCCATGGTTGGCACATTAAGGCACATTAACTTTAACCAAATCCTACAAAATTATCATCATTCTTCAAGTTTTAAACCAAATAAGGTCTTTGACAATGACATTCTTGCTTTCTTTGTCACAGGCTATCAAATTATAAATTGCATGGCCTTCATTAGGACAAGAGCTATTATATGGGCAACTAGAGAGAAAAGATCTTGCTAACAGCCATTGAAGCTTTATACAGAGTAATTTATCATGTGTGCAATACCCTCACGCATTTGCTCCACAAAGGCAATTTCTAACACAGTGTGATTAATTACACCAGGATTTAAGAATTTCTCAAAGCATTCTCTCAGATTTTCTGCGTACCTATACAGACTGGTGGGTTGGGCTGCCAGAAGTACCGGTTTTCTACCTGAATGCAAGTTATTCTCTCATCTCCTTGCAGTTCATATCCAGGGTCACACTGGAAAAGGACAGTGTCTCCAGGTTCTCTTCCATCCCCATTTCTAGTTCCATTCATAGGGACACCAGGATCACGACAGGCGGTAGCTACAGAGCCTGTGTAGTAGAAGTGAAAAATAATTTTAAAAAAACAGTCCAATTTGTCTTTAGATTTTTCATTCAGATAGCTCATTCCCTACTCATGTTACAGAACTGCAACTTGTAGTATGTTCTACAAATATTTAACAAATGTCAGAGTTGCCTGTGGAACTGGACTCTCTAAAATTGGTGGTTCATGTAACATAAACATAAAGTGGCAGGACTAGAGTTTAATTCAGATGGTCCTTTCTTAGGGAGCTAATGCCAACAGCAGTTATGTGATTTTAAAGTGTGAGTAGTTTTGTGCATTTACAACATTTTTTAAGTTAAAAAAAAAAAAGTCTAAATACATAATTTCCCTAGAAATCAAGTATTCCAGGGCATAGTTAATCAAAAGTAAAATAATTACTTTGGATGTTCCTTACTGTTTGAGTATTCCTTAATGTCGTGTTTACCGAAGACACATTAGAAAGTGTCCTGAGAAAGGGAACAACAATAAAAAAGCTGTGAGTCAGGGAAAGTTTTCCTCCAGATGTCTCAAAAATGAAGTACTTCTCTGAAATGTTAAGCAAGAGAAGCAAGCCCTGTGGAGAGGAATGGTGGCTTTCCTTGCTTGAGGAAGAGTCTGTCTCTGTCTCCCTCCCCCAGCACGGAGCACAGCTAGCTTCCTTGTGCAGGCCTGCAGCAGAATGTGTAGGAAATGTGCAGGTATTGCAACGCAGGAAATTACAACTACATTGAAAGAAAAGCTGCTTCATCAGCAGTGGTTGAACCCTGGAACTTTCTTTTCCACAGAGTTTGTGGTATCTCCAATCTTAGAGAGAGTCAAAGCTTGAGAGGATGAGGCCCCAATCAGCTGCATCTATTTGACTTTCTTCTAGTGAGAGTTTTGGACTAGAGGCCTTTAGAGGTCATTTTCAAACTAAATTACTCTATGCTATTAAGTAAACACTGATTTTTTTTCCTTTTTTTTTTTTTCCCTTTATTTTTTATTTAGAGCTCATTTTAAAATTACAGACCTAGAGTGCTAAAGATGGCAGGGACTCTGCTCCCATACAAGAAACAGATAAATTGCCTGTCTATTCTCCTTACTTGGAATATTAATTTTCATGGTATTTCTTTGGTCTATCTCTCTTTTTGAAGTTTCACTACTGCTTTATAGATGAAGTGTATATTCCAGAACAAAAATCTTGTTCTTCTTTTTTTTCTCTCTCCTATTAGATGATCAGCTATTAGATGGTACAGCTACCAGATCTTTGCACGTGGTCTTTAAAGACTAAAAAGAGGGAATTTCTTTAACCATTATCACTGAGCTGCATGTGACTGTACAAGTACTTCTGTAAAGCTACAAGACTCTTTAAAAGATCATTCAGTCATATCCAGGAAGCATCTAAACACAGATCTGGCTAAAAAATTTTCTTGATATGAAGTACTGATATGTTTTGCTATATCTGTATAATAGGAACCAGCATACATTTTATGCAGTAAATTAGATAATTAAAAAGTATTGCATGTTGGCCATTCCTGCTTCAGAAAAGGATAAGATTCTGCCTGGGTCCAAAGTTTCCTGCAAGATCATGAGCCCAGGCAATTTCATATGATTGTTGTGTGCCAGGATGACAGCCTCATTTTCACGCAGGAAAGGGAGTCTGAAACCCGGCATTGGAAGTGTGATAAAGCAGTGATAGACTCCACTAATGCTATAATCAATACAATAAATGTCCTAGGATTAGGATTGATATAATAAATGTCCCAGGATTTTTTGCTGTTAACAGCGATTTCTGAATTTAATTTCTTAATGTATGCCAAGTCTAGCATCAACCCTGAGTTTTTGCTGTTGTTTGTTTTTTTAATTTTGATTAATTTGTTCATATCTTCTGGATAGAGGAGAGAGGAGAAATTCACCTGTTCATTTTAAAAAAAAAATGCCTGACAAATGTTAAATCGTTCAGAACTTGAAGTATATCAAATAAATTTATTCCTAAACCAAAGACAGTCTTAACCAATGTAAGCCAACATATGCTTCTAAACATCTTTCACTTTAGATCAAAACTTTTTATAATTGCTGACCCCCACAATTGCTGGTCTTCCAAACTTACATTAGTCTCAACCAATCCTGACAGACTACATCTTCAAAATCTGGGCTATCTCAAACCCCATGTAATGTCTTTACCCATATGGACACTGTAGTCTCCCTGCACCTTTAATACTGTCTGCTTGTCTTTAATACTTGTCTTGCTATCTCAAATCCAATCTTCCAAATAGCTTCTCTCTGAAAAAAAGGAAGCATAAAATGGCCATCGTGCTTTCACACAGACCTATATCAAATGAAATATAACTGGGATAAATTCATATCTATTTTTAACTTCTGTATTTGCTGTAGATCTAGCAGAAATTTAGTAATGTAGCCATTAAAATTCTTACATAAATTCTAATCATAGATTCAGTTTGTTGATTTTATATGACTTCAGAGATTACACCTAAAGTTGTGAAATTGACAGTTATATTAAAAAGGAAAATATAAAAAATAAATCACTGAATCAGAATTATGTTTATGAAAAAAAAAACATTATAGTGCATATTTTGCATAATCAGTGTTTGCAAATTCTCTGATTGGCTAACTCTTATTTACATTATCTTAGACAAAATTAGGGTTTTTGAGGTTTTTTAGTACAAAAAGAAGGTGAATATGACAATAAACCAGGACAGTTTAAAGTTCAATCTCCTAATCTGAAGCAGAAGATAGATAGAATATATTTTGATGCAATTTCTCACATAATATGGTTTACTCACTAGTTCAAGAGTCAATAGGTCAGAGAAACTAGGCCTGCCTTCAGTTTCTGTTTCAAATAATACCCAAGTATTCAAAATAAAAGGACTTGGAAATAAAACAACTGAAACATTTCCTGTTGCAGATGAAGAAGACCTGAAGAAGACTTGGAAGTCTTAAATCTATTTTCTGCCAGAAAAGAAGATCTACATGGAAAACCTATAGTCAGGACAAAGAGCTGTCTTGTTCCTCCTGCTGCTGGGGGACTGGGAGAGATGGAGAAGCAACAGATACTGAGGAGACAGGAGACAGCACTGACTATTGGCAGCTTCCAGGACTTACTCTCAGCCTACCCTGTGCAGCAACCATTGCCATATTGACTTCCCAAGGCTCTGGCATAGCCAGCTGGACATTCTTATCTTAGCTACATTATCAAGTTAGAAAACACAGACTCCTTGGCGAATCCTGAAATCAAGGTATACACATACTTCAATAGTATTTCACTGCTATTGTTTCCACATGAATTATATTGATAATTATGAATTATACTGATTGCTAATCAGGAGTATGGCACAGTAATTTTAAAATGTGGAAAAGGTTGTTATTGTTAAACATTGTCACCTGGTATATTCTCATGACTTTTTTTGTGGGGGATAAAGGTAGGGACAAGTTCTTTTCTGGAAGACTTTCTCTGAAGTTATTATGAAATATATTTTACTTCTTAGATAAAACAACAAGCATGGGTTTAATGACACAGCCTATTTGGTTTATTGTTTGCAATTTACTTCAGATGTTTTGAATAAAATTAATTTGAATAATTAAATTATTACACAATTCTTATCACATCTTCTTGGACAAGCTTAAGAGATATCTTTCCCAAATTCATAATCAGATTCTCTCTAAATATGAACTGTTCAATATGTATTATTCCTCAAGCTTTTCCCATAGCTCTGGTACCATGCATGAAATCCAGCCTCAAATAAATTAATGGACACATGTTTTCAGATTATTTTATTTTACACTTTTTTTTTCCTTTGAGAATAATAAAGTTCTTTAATCTCTTGATAGCAGACCAATCTGTTTCAGGTAACATTTTTGTAGGAATATATATGAAAACAGGAAAATAGATACAAATTCTCAGAAAGAAGCAGTCATGAGGCTCTTAGCTTCCACACATAAAAATCTTATCACTAATCACTCAGTTTTTAATACAAATTCTATTGAAATGATCTTTAAGATTATCTGAATAAAAATATATGGTGTTTTTTTTCTTTTTTGCTATTTTTTTACAGCATATTGCACAACCTGTTTTCTTAAAGGACACACACAGGGGCGAGCACTGCTGAACTGTCTTGTCCTTGGTATTGTATGGTGGGTGAACTGCAATCCTTTGAAGAAATAAGGATATCGCTCCTATCTTAAAAGCTATTTCTTTCTGATTTATATTTCTGTATCGCAAATTGTACATAGCACCTAGCCTTAGAGGTTCAAAGTCCCTTTTGTATTTTGGGGATCTTAAAAGTATGGCCATATGGGGATCTAATGAACCCTGGTAAGGTTAAGGAAGTGTTTAATCTGCATGAAGTCTCCATCTTTGGTGGATTTTTTTCTTCTTATTTTTGTATGATAACTGAATAATTTGACATTGATACAGAACTGGCCTCATTATTTGATAATATTCTGTCATTACTCTATTAGTAGGATAAGATATCTAAAATTTGTGAGTTATACGTTCTGCATTATCCTAATTTACAGGAGATATAAGGCACTGTGGTCGTTTGCAGAAAGTTACAGAATCTTTGTCAGAAAATGACTTCCGTTCCCCATTAGTGATCCCCATGATACAGATTAAACCTCCCCAAAACACACACAAAAAAATGCATACTGAGTTGTCTCAAGATTGGATAAAATTACTAAAGTTACAATTCTTATTTAAATTTTCTTTTGTGAGTTTTTAGAATTCCTCTATGTAAATGATTACATTTGAGAGTGTGCAGCTTAACATGTCCAGCCAGTAAGCTAATGATACCATTCAATAAATAATTTTTTGACACTCATGTATGAGAGACTGAAATACGAGCATTACTTGAGTCAAGTGGCTTTGCTAAATCTGTCATTTGTGAAATTAGGCAGATGGAATGCCATTTTAAATACATATATATTTGTAGAGGCATAAAATAACAGTTAATATCCTCCTTTAGCTGAAAAAGAATGACAAAATATCCAGCCTTAGTCAGGAATGGGATAACTGGGAAAATAGGAGCAGGCAATAAACTCCTGCTCCTAAACAAACTTGAAGAAACTCCATGTTAAGAAGATTTTCTCATAACTGAAATAAGATGTATATGAAACTCCAAAGTCCATAGAGATGATTTGAAAGAATTATTGCTTGAGAAAGAGGATCTGGATTCCATTAGTGAAAGATTTCTAAAAGTTAGTAAGGTTAGTAACAGCACATGAAAAAATATCAATATCAAAAAATATCAAAAATATTAAAAAAATGAAGTGTAAATCTAATTTGCTTTCAAAAAAATTCACTTACATAAGATTATTTTGGCCATTTTCCCAAACTATTATTTCTCTCAAGCTACATTTTTGTGATATTTTTCTTTCATTACAAGCTATCAATAAAGACTCCAAACTATCTTTTTTTTCTATTATATGGATTGCATAACTTAAAAAACCCAAGTCCATCACCCTCATCATTAACTGAAAATGCGAGACATGTAAGCGGCATGTAGACAAGACCTTGGCGGATGCATCCCAAAATAGATATCTCTTGTGTATATTTGTGCATTCTACTGCAATCTGTGCATGCAAAAAGGATAATAGTCTTTCTGTACCTCCAGGAAAGAGCCCACCATGTGTACATTCAGGTGTGCATGCATATGTGTAGAGATTTATAAGGATTTATAAGAATAGGGATGAATCAAAAATAATGAAAACTAGCTATACTGAAAATGATGGATAGCAAAAAAATACACTTCTAAGTGACATTAATGCAATACCAGATTTTGTTAGATGGAATCAAAGAGCAGAATCACTTTAGCAACTAATGTATTTACCACTAGAGGACAGTTTCCATACCCACATTTCTGCCTACATTTCTGTACATAATGGCATACATTTTTATGTCCTATACCAAATACTTGATGAAGTACCTCACCAGAAAACATACAGTAGACATCTTGATCCTATTATCCTGCAAGACTCCATCATAATAAGTCCTATAAACCTGAGCTGATGAATTTGTCATTCACACTGTCTGTAGCTCACTGTAGGAACACCGAAGAGCACTGTTGAGTACTCAGCATAGTCTACGAATGCAAAGATTAAAGTTCAGGGTGAAATCTCCACATGGCAGGTGGTTGGGGAAGAAATTTCTTTGCAAGTAGAAGACAAAAGCAGGAAGCCCTCATCTCAGGCAGCACTGCTCGCTTACTGACAATAAAGGTAATGCAGGAAAGTGAAAGCTTCTGCAAGAGAAGACAACCAAGACAATCTTTTGATCCTGAAGAAACCTAGAGAGGCAATCTGTTTTTTTATTAAGTATATATTACAATTTGATGATTGGGCTTCCTCATTACCTCATCCTCTGATTTTTCATTATGACTAAGAACATATAAATTGCATATGTAACTACAAACCAAATTGTAATGCCTTTCTACCAATGCCACAGCCGTTGTCAGGAAGACAACTGCTATCCAGAATAGCTGCACCTAGAATAGCTTGTACACTTATATTTTTACTGTGTGAAATGAAAAATTGAAAATAAAAACATGCTATTATCTAAACCTTTGAGAGCATTTTAAATTCATTTAATTTTACAAATTTACTAGTATAGAAACTTTTTCACTGTGTGGTGTACTACTTACATCAAATATCAACTTCAAATAATTTAATGGAAAAGAATAAATCAACCAAAGGGAAATGATTCAGGAGGAATTTATTTTTTGAAGTATAATATAAACATAGTTTTATAAAGGTATTTTTGCACTTCCAATTTGACTTTGTTTTATAGACAATTATAAAGCACTCAATAGGTTTTCATTTGCAAGTGCAATGGCTCACCAGAATTGCAAATTTTACCCTAAAAACCTGAGGTATGGTGTAGACTTTCATATTTATTCAAACAAAAGCATTCCAAGATATTTTTCAGGTTCAAGGAATAGATTTTGCATGTATGAATTCAAAATACAGGCATTAAAATTTAACCTGAGTCACATGACATTCCCGATTTGGACCGAAATCATCTTGAATTCTCAGAAATGCCATTCCATTAAGACAGACAAAATCTATTTTAAACTACACATTTGCAAATTTAGGGCAAGTGAATAGGCTTTGCATTGATGTAAGTGACAAGAGTTTGACAAAACTATATAGCCTAGGGTTTACGTTAAGTTCAATCTTTACTATAATTGACTTTTTTTTTTCCCTATGGTGACATGACAAAGAGGACTTTTTATTTATAATTTCACAATTAATTAACTTGGTTTTATCAGTGTTTTCTGGCTTCTCTCATCTATCCATACAGTAACTTCAGAAAGATCTATGTACAAGCCATTATCAAGGCATTTGACATGAAAACAGTAGTTTATAACATGTACCTGTATAAAAGGACATATATTAAACCTATATTCTACTGAACTAAGATATAACAACTACTGAGGCAGTCAAGGCCCCTTTACAAACATAACACATGTAATGTGATTGCAAATTTCATTTATGATAATTCCATTTACAGTACTTGCTGTTTAAAACATAAGACAAACAATCATTGAAGATATAGCTATTTTATATTATTCTCAAGACTAAAAGCATACTAAAAAACATACAAGTAATAAACAACAGCCACTGGACTATCTCACAGAATTTAACTTTCTGAAGCACTTTTCATAGATATTTCCAACAGAGAAAATGGTGAACCTCAAATTTCACACTAATAAATGCAAAAGCCACCTCTCAAGGTTGAATGAAATCAGCAAACTCAGATTATGAAAGCATTAAAATGAGAAAAGAAAATTTCCATTTTACTATCTATTCCTTTTTTATTGTAATACTAGGGAATACTACTATTCCCTATTTTACTGTTTTCAGAAAATCTTAGAATCTGAGGACAAAACAGTTGCATCCCTCAAATCTTTTCTCTAATCATGTGCAGGTTAAACAGGTCAACTGGAAAACTGAAATATAAAAGAGGATATTCAGTCTCAAAATATCTTCCTAAACAAGAGAAGGTGAATATGGCTTTCTTACAATAACAACAAATGAAAAAACAGAATATTCAGGTGCGTAACATTCTGTGGCTATAAATCAGAACTGAACATAACCACAGAAAGCTGACTTGTAAGTATGTAAAAACTAAACATAATCAAAGCAATATCATGTAGTATACTTCCAGTCTAGAAACTAATTTTGCCAAATTTAAGCTATCCAGATAGACATATATCAGTTATCTAGGCTTTTTCTACAATCTACAGAGACACACAACTCCGAACAGCCTCTCATCCTATCTTAACACATGTGAAAGAAGTCGGACAACAAAATAAACTCAAACATTTTAAGATGTTCACTATTATATACTGACAGCCTATATTTATGAAAAACAAATATTTGAAAAATTAGAAAGGTTAGTTTTCCACTATCTTACAGAGCTGGAAAAAAATCTATTCATGTATTGTGTTTACTTCGTCAGAAATGCTCCTGAATACTTCATCATGGTCAGAATGAAGTCTGTAATGCTGAGTGATTCAGAAATGCAGCTACGAACACGTAAATCCCTGTCTATGAGAGATGGATACAGATACCTTTCTTTCTGCATAAATAATAAATGGCACCTGATATGTTAAAAGCTAGCAGAGATGAAACTTTCTCTGAAATATCAGAATCAAAAACCCTCAGAATCTTTGGAAATAATCTCGTTAACTTCCACAAGATCTGAACTGATATTACATGCTTTAGAACTGTTTAAGAGACACAATCAAATTATTTATTTTAAGCACATAGAATTATAATCAGCTTATTTTTAGCTCTTAATGATCTATTTATCTTCTTTCATTTCTCCTTCTCTCCCTCTACTTCTTTCTCTTCCTCCCTCTCATATCAGTTACTCTCAACTTGGTGAGATGAAGTGGGCTGAAGAAAATATTTTGTTATGCTCAATACTTCCTATTGACCAATTATTCCAATTATGACCAATATATTCCAATTATGTCTATGACAATATGTATTTGTTCCTTTTTGTTTTTTCTTGTGGTCTGATTTTCTATTTTCGTCAGAATATACTGACCAAATGAAGTTACTGATACTTCCCCCCCCCCCCCCCCCCCCCCTGCAAATCTTGGTCTCATACAGTTCTGAGAGGATATGCGATAACAAGAACTTCTAATGTGCATATCACCTTTGGCATGTTGTAAACTTTTCAGTCCTCTTAGTTTAAAAGCCTCCTCAGGCTCCACTTCTCTAGCTACAGCATTCAATATGATTGTCCTATTTGTGCAACATACTCGGAAACTCTTTATACCACTGAATCCTCAGAGGTTCTCATCTTTATCTATATACATTAATTTTTAAAATGTTCTGCTTTAATGCACATCTTTTGATAGTTTGCCCATCAGATTTTGTGGGCTCTTCTTTCTACAGTATTCTTTCAATTCATCTCAAAGAAGAACCTATAAGTTGAAAATGTTGAAGTCCAGAGTCATGTCTTGCAGATATCCAACAAAGAAACTATATACTTCACCTCAAAGATAATTACACCTAATGACGAGATGTGAACTCAAAGAGAGAAGCATTTTTGTTCTTTTTTTAACAGTAGACACGCAAACCAAGTAGAGACTCCTTCTTTCAGAGCCTTATATTTTCCACTGTAATTTCAGAGATGAAGGTACTCATTGAAGAATTTGAATTGGTTATGAATTTTGACCTGGGAGACAATTTGTCAGACTAGTTTGGGCATTATAGCGATTCTATTAATGAACTTTAATGACTGATCCATACATCTGAAGATCATTTATATCAGTGAATGTAACTGTTCAACAGTCTAAAGGTCCATATATAAGACAGATGTGATTTTTTCTATAGAATTAAAGGTTAAACATATAGCATCTCAAGAAAACATAGAGTAGTTTTTCTAGAAGGCAAAACGCATGCCAAAAGCGATGTTAGAACATAAATCCTGGAATAAAAATTTTTAAAAAAATTAATAAAGGGCCTCATTTTTTTTGTTGTTATTCCACAACAAAAACTGATAGCTCAGCTGAACTCCTTTCCTTCTCCCTTACAGCTTTGTCCACACTCTACTTTTAGTAGTCCTAGATACATGACAGTGAAGAACCATGAGCAAGCTGAGATACCATCCTCAGTCTTATATCCATCATCGTCTCCTCTCTCTCTCTTTCTCTGTAGCAACACACAATTTTAATAACATAGAAAAATTGTCCTAATCAACTACAAAAAAGTCTGCATCATTTCTCAGAAATTGAGAATAAAAAAGTTGTTCTGAAACTAACTACTTATGGAAAAATGAGTGTAAGAATCACATAAATATACTATTTCAGACAGCTAAATCCCATCTTAGTTCCCCAAATAGGTAATTTAACAAACAAAAATAAACAAATAAGCAAAGAAAAACAGATTGTTTGAGGCAATTTGCATGAAAAATCTCATCTTGATTTCTTCTGTTTCCAATTACTAGCTTTGATATCTTGAAAGGGAAAGTGCTGGGCAGCTCTAGTTAAGAGTTATTTCTAATAGCATTACTGATATAAATACAAAAACACTCACCTATTTGTAACTTTCACTATTTGTAACTTTCCACTATATTCCACAATATATGTTTAGTATCTACACATATTTATTATTAAAGATAGCCAGAGAGGTGAGACTGATTGAACACTGAACAGGTTGCTCACAAAGGTAATAAAGTCTCCATCCTTGGAGACTGGGCATGATCCTGGACAACACGCTCCAGGTGACCCTGCCTGAGTAGGAAGATAGGACAAGATGAACTCCAGACAGACCCTTCTCTACCATTCTGTGCTTCTGTGGTATGAACTTCGCTAGGCTTTTTCTCTCTTTTCATTTGCTGAAGGATACTATCTGGTCTGTTAATTATTTTATCATTTGAAAATTCATTTTCTGTATTTATTGGGTGATATAGAAAGGACTAAAATTAAAATTACACTAATGGTGATTTTTTTTTTTACACAAATTAAAACTGTGGAATTGTTTATAAGCAGTTGACAAAGTGATAGTAAAGACAATGAGGAATCAATTAAAAAAAAGATTGTAGAAGCACAAAGCACATTTTTAGTTTAACTGGATTAAGAAAATAATATAAGACAGAACTCAGGCTATTTCAAACATTTAAATATACAGTTTATATTGTCTTTGATTAACATTCTTAGTAAGGTTAAAATCCAGTTAAATACTCATATTCTATTTCACAAAATGGCAAATGGCAAGAGGAAAGTTAAAGAATATACTTCCCCTGTGTGAGTTTTCTGTTTGTTAATTACACTGTGGCTAAAGTATGTAGTCACAATCTATTTCACTTAGGCAACATTATACGTTCAAATAAAGCACATTCAAGCTGAAAACAAGATTATATAGAATTATCCTTTTCTTTTCTCCTCAATTATTTTTCTTTCCTGAATAATAAAATAATATACCCAGAAGGCAAAAGTATAACTGAGGGTACATAGGGGTTTTATGCAATATTTTTAAAAAATTACGATTTTTTAATTGTGTTCCTTAATATTTGTTCCTAAATATTTACCCCACCTGTGAAACATCAAGTATTTGAGAAGGAGCCTGGAATGAAGAGTAAGATGGGAAAGGAAAAAAAAAAAAAAAGCTTAGCTTAGGTGGTAACACCTCACGAATTCTTTAAATAAATGGTCTGTTCAATAATACCTCCTGAGACAGCAAGGACATGGAGAACTAAATAGAATATATTTTCAGATGAAAGTGTAAAAACTCTTCTCAGGTAAAGCACTGGAAGTATATCAGTAACTGGTGTGGTTCATTACTACATTCAATCCATTTTCTCCTTTAGTTCCGTTCTTAGTCTATACTAGTCTCCTTTTCCAACTCGACTCAGATGACTAACTGAATAAATGCAATATGCAGTGTTCTTCCCATAATTTTTTTGGCTCAGCCTCAAAATAAATGAATGTGTGCTGAGGTTGAAAAGTAGATATGTGAGACTCTTAAGTAGGTGCTTAAAGGGTGATAAGGTTTAAAAAAATATTTTAGCTAAAAGACTGAAAGGTCTACTCATAGCTTCAAAAGAACACAGGATAAAGCAGAGGCACTCATTTGCTACTAATTAAATGCTTTCTATGTTGTTTTCTCATTCACATACTTCATTCTTATCTTCCATTCACAGCTCTTTCCAACTCAAACTTACAGTGAATGTGCATGCATGCATTTGTCATATAAACAGAAAGAATGAGAGTAGGAGAAAAACAGATCTAATGCAACAACCAAACATAGAAACCACAGCCTGGCTAATGTTCTTATCATAAAAAAAATCCATCGCTATGTCACCCCTGTAGAAACAATATTATGGCTAGACAAAATGATGCTAACAAACCATCTTGAGCGTCTTTTGAGAAAAATTATTTTACAGTTTTACTGGTGGGGAAAAAGGGGAAGAAGACAGGGAAGAAGAAGACGAGGAAGAAGAAGACGAGGAAGAAGACGAGGAAGAAGATGAAGAAGACGAAGAAGACGAAGAAGACGAAGAAAACGAAGATGAAGACGAAGAAGAAGAAGACGAAGACGAAGACGAAGATGACGAAGACGAAGACGAAGACGAAGAAGACGAAGAAGACGAGGAAGAAGACGAAGAAGATGAAGACGAAGAAGACGAAGACGAAGAAGACGAAGAAGAAGATGAAGAAGACGAAGAAGAAGACAAAGAAGACGAAGACGAAGAAGACGAAGACGAAGAAGACAAAGAAGACAACGAAGAAGACGACGAAGAAGATGAAGACGAGGAAGAGGAAGACGAAGACGAAGAAGAAGATGAGGAAGACGAAGAAGAAGACAAAGAAGAAGAAGAAGAAGAAGAAGACGAAGATGAGGAAGACGAAGATGAGGAAGATGAAGACGAAGATGACAAAGATGATGACAGAGAAGGAGAACGAGAAGGAGAAGGAGAAGAAGGAGGAGAAGGAGAAGGAGAAGGAGAAGGAGAAGGAGAAGGAGAAGGAGAAGGAGAAGGAGAAGGAGAAGAAGGAGAAGAAGAAGAAGGAAAAGGAGAAGAAGGAGAAGGAGAACGAGAACGAGAAGGAGAAGAAGAAATGGAAGAAGGGAAAACTGAACTCACTCAGTGATTTCTTCTTTTTGAGCGCTAAAAACTCCTTAAGGAGATTTAATAAAAGCTAATAACTGCTTCAAATTATCTCCCTACTCTCTGCTTGTTAAGCCTATAAGATGAAACAGTGCTAGGAGGTAAAAGGGAGGGAGACATTGCTGTTTCTTCACCTGCATTTCCTGTTTCATCCTATACAAAAGCAGCAGGAATAAAACTTCTTTAAAGACATTCCTACATTACCTCTTTGAGAAAAGTACTAGCCATAGTTATGGAGAACTCCACTTTCACAGATGTCCTTGAAACAAAGCCAAATAACAAAAGACATAAATATTTTTTGAAACACACAATATCAACCTTTATTTTAGGAAAAAAGATAAAAATACAATTTTACTACAAATCCATTTACTCTCTTTTAATGAAGGAGCTAGAAACATTGTGATTGAACTGTTGCCAGTACTACTTATCTATAGCTGAGCCACCTAATACAAAAATATTTAAAAATTAAATTCATGAACTTACTTGAAAACTGTATGGCAAATCCAGATTTACTGATGTAAAAGTCTGTGTCAAATTGGATTGTGACTATGTTGAGTGTACTGTGAATGCCTTCGGGAACAAGAGATCCACTAATTTCCTTTAGTAACATCTCATTCTCAGGCGGTCCATCCCAAACCCGTAGAATATCATGTGATGCCTCAGTATCAAAAGCAAGAAACTGGAGGCTGTAAGAATGCCATGATTTTATTGTTAACTTTCATATTACTTGACAATAGATCTTTAGATATATTTTTTATTCCAAACCAAGAAAGCAAATAAACATTCTTTTTTTTTTTCAGGAGTAGTATTCCATATTTTTCAATACCTTTACATACATAAAACCCAAAACATGCATATAGGTGAAAGCTAAGTTTCTTTGAAATTGATAAGATTTCCAGTTATAATGTATTTCTATTTCGTATATTAATACAGTGGTTTAAAATTCACCAACGTTTCATAATATGGTAAACAATTTGAGAGATTGATTCTAATCAGATAATGTTTTTTGAAAAGTAGTTAAACACAAATCTACAGATCCAGATCTAGGATGACAGAAATACTGGCCTTGATCTGCACATGAAATCGTAAATTATCTGTTAATTTTTATTTATATATTTGCTTACTCTGTAGGTAAGATTTAGTTATTATATAATCAAAGAGATTTGTTATATGTAATTAAGACTTTCAGTACCTGACAATATTTCCTGGGTCTACTTCAATCATCCACATGCAACGCAGGTTGTTGTCATAAGGAAAAGGATAGCCAGGAGATAAGATTCTTCCTGATGATTCTCCTTTAAAACGACCTCCACACTCAGCTAATAAAAAGACCATTACATAGTGTGTTACTTTCATTTTGTACTTCAGTGTGTCCTTCATTTTACAGATGGTCTTCCAGATAATCATCTGAGCATTCAGATATCTTGCTGAATAAATAACAAAATCAAATGTGATAAAACTGAATATATTTCTTACAATTTTAAGACAACACTTCAGTTCTTAAAATCCTTTGGGAAGGGAAGCCAAGAGTATGTTTTTTATTTAAATTTTCACGTATTATCCTTTTACACCTGTATTTTTTTAATTTCTGAATGCAATATAGAATTGTTGGTATGTTAGAAAACATACCATTGTATAATAAAAGGAACAAGGGCTATTACTTAAAAACTCCATAGCATAATTTCTCTCTAAAGTAGAGAAATAAAATAAAGAAGACTATTCAAGTGAGTAAGGAGGAAAGAAAATGAAAACAAAACGGAGGGAAAAAGAATTAAATAAAAGCCGACTAAAAAAGAGACAAAATCATACTTTTGGCTTATATGAAAGAATTGTAAAAGTTCTTGCTAAAGAAGTGTGATCATAGGGAAGCTATATTATTTCTCAGAGGACAGCAGATGGTAAGTAGCTCTCTGTTAGCTGACTTCAGTCAGATATTAGACAAAGCTGAATATTTCATAATCTTGATACTTAATCTCTGAGAAAACCTATTTTTTATGTAGACCTCCTAGGTTTTTAATGCCTCCTTATTTTCCTTTCCTTCTTTTTAAAGTCCTGTTAATGCTTTCTCTCTTGTGAAATCCAAAGACCAAATAATGCTTCGATTAGATCTCTTGGTAGAGTTAGAATGTAATTTTATTTTGATTTAACATCACTTGAAATATTTAGTTGAGAGATTTACTTCCTTATGATCTCTGTACTCTATGAAATGGTACTCTTGATAGATTCTCTTACATAATAAAAGTAAATTTGCAGAGACAGGTGGCCTTTCGTGTCTTTTTTTAAGCACTTTGCCAACCTGTTAATTCCTAAAAACTCTTAAAAAAATATTCAGTGATTATTCAGCCCAAAGGACAGTCTTGTCTATTTTCTTCCAGTGAATGAGGATATAAATACAGTGCTCTATGGAAAGCCAATTATTCCCTGACAAACTGAGCAAAACTAAAAAGTAATTACATTCCCACCAGTGTACAGCTATCAGTATATGATTTATAATTGTTATAGAGGATAACTGGTTTGCTTTTTTATCAGTGTAGAAGGTCTCCTCCTTTTCGCTAGAGGTACTTTCTGCGTCTCCAATAAGGCTCTTGCATCTGATGGGTGCTGATGCAGGTGTAACTGAGGGTTCCTCAGCAGCCATGTAGGTGGCCATCAGCACCAAGGAGTAAGTACCTTCCTTCCCCACAGTGTTTGCTAGGAAGATGATCTTAATTAACAATCATGATTTTGTCCTCAAGTGTCAGTGTTAAAGATGATTCTAAGGTTTCAGGTTAAATTTAATATGTTTTTCTTTCTTTCTCCAAATTCAGTGGTTAGTGAGTTGGTTTGCAATATTTAATATCAAAATGTATTAATATTTGCATTATTTATATGTATTTTATATATATAAATTATGCAAATATTTAATGTAAAAGCATTTTTTTCTGTTGTCTTGTCACTAATGCAGTTTTCCATTAAATTACAGTAAACATATGGACACCTTTTTTAAGTTTCAATTTCTGATTGTACAAAAAATTGATGTGGCTTCTGACTTAATGTTGCTCAGAAATTGCCAGTAGAATGATTTTATTTGTAATTGCCGACATAAAACATTCTGTACAAAGCATCACTATTTTCTTGGATTGACAGAGCTTGTCTGAACATTCTGTGTGCTCTGAAAGAGTGAGGGTGTTGGTCGGCAACCAGTGCCTTGTAAGCCCTAAACTCTTTTTTTGCATATTGCATTTTGTAACCATCATTCTGCTTCCTGACTTTCTTCTAACCTGATTCTACAGGTTATATTATTACTACAGTCTGCAATACCCTTAATCCTTTACCTTATATTTCTCAACCCAGGAAGCCTTGAAGAGAGGAACCGGTGTCTAAGACATTTTACAGGATTCATACTGCATCTGTTCACCTTAATTTGAAGTATTGTTTTGATTCTTAATTAATATTAAAAAAAATGGGGAATTCAAGAACTTCACTCTCCAGTTTGTGTTCAAAACCTTTAGTTTCTTAAGTTGCTCTACATGAAAGACTTGGGGTTTTTTGATTAAAATGATTTTAACATATATTTAGCCATAAAAATTTAAACCTTATCTTGGAATCTGTATAGTAGTACTGATACAGAAAACAGCTTTACAGCAGATTAACTCTTTCCTAAGAATAAGTAAGAGATTTTAATACTTGGCTACAGCAGAATATATTTCTGAAATGAAGAAAATCAATATAAAGCATTTGTAAACTCCATAAAGCATTAATAAAAGAAAGCACTTATATACCATTTTTGCTTAATGAAGTGGTTAAGGTAAAGAAAAACAAAACAAAACAAAAACCAAACTTTGTCAACAATGCCTTTGTTTTCCTTTGTACAAACTTTTATCAGAATAACCATCTTAATATGTTGTGATTTTGCTGCATACATGGTATTCTGAACTAGATGGATAAGTAACCTCCCTGGTAACAGTAAACTATGTTGGTATATTTTGAATGAGATTAATTAAAATCTCTAAGAAGTTTATATTGAACACTGACTCACAGTAACATTATAGAAGGCAAGCGGTAAAAAAATATAATAGTCCTTCATATCTGTCCTATTAGTATTTACATTTTTTCTTTTAATTGATCTTGTAGTGACACATGCATATATATATGAAATATAGATGTATGCATATATTTATTTATATATGAGAGTATTTTTTAACTTAAAATTGCTGAGTAACAATAATAAAGAATATATTAGTTTTATAAGTCCTTATAAGAATTATGTCTTGTTTTTCATATTAAGCTGTCCTTTTATGCTGATTATTTTGATATAATTACTATTTCATTTGTTAAGAATTTCATTATGCATGCATGTTTAATAACTACTATTTGTTTACCAAAAAAGCAACACCACTCATACAGATTCAAATGAATACTATATTTATATTTCATTTATATTCTTCATATATATTTTCTATTCATATATATTTTCTATTCATACATATCTAACAGTCACTCTCTAAAAAAAAATCCCACTTTTTAAAAAAAATCTTATATTTAGATAGCAGTTTACATTAAAAAATGAAAAAGAATCTACTACCAATACACGATGGCAGAGGATAGTCCCATGCTCTTCTTTCCCCTGTCATACACTTTAGAAGGCTACTTCCATGGAGCGTGTAACCTGGATTGCATCCATAAATTATAGTGCTTCCAGCAAAATGGCCCTGATCGCTAATCTTGTATCCAAACTGTGGCACACCAGGGTCCTCACAGTGCGAAAGCTCAAAACCTGTGTAATTAATAAAAAAAAATGTAGTTACAAAATCAAACAGATATGTACATTGATGAATTTTTTTTTTTCCAAAATGGAAAGCAAACATTTTAGATATTATGAAAAATGTCTATGTGGAAAGTGGTTGACCATTGGAGCAAAGTGCCCAGGGGAGTGGTGGAGTCACTGACCCTGGCAGTGTTCAAGAAACATGTAGATGAGGCCCTTAAGTGTCCCTGTAGTAGGCCCGGTGGTGATGTGTTTGCTAACAGACTTGAAAAACTTGAAGGTCTTTTCCAACCATAATGATTCTATGATGTTATGATTTTTAGGCCCTGTGTAACAGCATATGTAAAGTTTATTGATTGTCTTTTAACCATCTAAATAGAATAATTCTACTCACTTTGCACACATCAACCAAGTTGTCATGGCAACATTTTTTTCTTAAGATTCCAAGTAAGGACTCAAAAGAGACTTCATCATTATTATAGATCAAATCTGAAGTACTATGATAGATTATAAAATGCTTTCAGTGATAGTCCATTTGCTCTGATGACAACTTAGTTTGTGAATAGTCATTCACTGTCTCATAAACAAAATTTAACAGCAGATTTGTTTCTTGCTCTTGTCCACAATAGCACCAGCAGCACCATGGCATCTATGGCACAAAATATATGTTGTTATATTCAATTTCTACTCTAACCCTGCTTTTAATAGTTTATAAGCATAGAAACTGTAATGGTAATGATAATATAAAGAATTAAAAAAAATAGTCAATATTGAAAATTAGAAGATTTGGAGCAAGGAAAGAATGCTTTTTATATTGTATGAAGACAGTAAAACATTAATATTTGAGAAAGCAAATTGCAATTCAGAATAAAGATTTTCTATTCAAAATATTCTTTGTTTTTACTAAGTGGAAGCAGCTTGAAGACTCATTTTGTTCAAAACCAAATATATTTTGAAATTATCACTGAGCTCGTATTGCATGTAGGCAAAAAGATACCTTGTGACAGTTTGAATATTCCTATGCATAGCTGATATGGGAGCAAATTAAGGGATTTTCATTTCTGCATTGTCCAATTAAGTCATTTCTACAGGATTTATCCAGCTGGTCAACAGTTGGTAGCCCTACACAATCTGTCCACAGGTAATGCATTATTATTATTATTGAATGATTGTGATACCACTCAGTATTTTATTTTACAAGCAAAATGTTTCAGGTTGGCCATGTCTATTTGCTCTCATGAAGGAAAAAAAGTAGGTCAAATGCTGTATGTCTGTGGCCCTGGCTTCAGCTTGATAAATGTCTCACTGAAGTGTCTCATCTCCTGAAGGGCCTATACAAGCCCTAAGATGAACTTTTCTCACTTTGAGCTGAGATTTTTTATCCCAGTAGCAAAAGTGTTGCCAAAATGCTAAAAGAGGTTAATATGAAGCCCAAGCAAGAATCATACTTTTGATATGAGCACGATGAATACTTATTGACCAGTAATAGACTCTTCTTCTCTAAAAAAGCCTGTTGATCAGATTGTGTGAAAAAAAGTCTGATCCCTCACTGGATCCCTCACTGCCCGTACCTGGGGTAGTCGGTTGTAGACACAGTAGCAAAATTGTCTTAGTAACTCATCATTTCCCTCTCATGGATGATGATAAAAGTGCCTCAGCGCAGGTGTTAGCACCATTTTAATTGCCCTATCATTTGTATGTGAGTCACGTATATAGTGCTGGCAGCTCACGGGTAGAATTGGATTCTCCTGGAGCAGCACCTCACAACCAGGGATACACAACCCCAGAAGGGAACTAGATGGCTAATTTGGGTAACTGAAAATTCACAAAGGCCACAGTGTGTCCTTGAAGGCACAGAGTGCTTCACTGCCTGCAACTGACAGGGATTTGATTTACTGATTAAAAGCACCAATTTTGCACATGATTTTTTTGAAAGTTTCCTTTTTCCTAGATTTATGAAGGGAAAAAAACCAGTATTATTTACTTTCTCCAAAAGTTTTCAATTTTAAATTGCCATCACTGTCTACAATAATGTTTTTGTACTAATATTAAGTAGACAATATCAGGATTAATGAGGGACTCAAGTTGTGATAATTATAATCAACTCCAGGGTGTTTGACTCTTTCATTAGCTAGATCACACATAAGCGGAGGTATTTATCTAACTTAGGAAGTCTACTTAAGAAACAAGTCTTCACCCTATGTACCTTTCCAGTGAAGTGAGTGTCTACAGAGCTTTCAGCACCGTTCAGACTAGAAAATTAAGAATTGCCTCATTTAAAATTGACTTGATTTACACTCTAAAGTCCCTACTCTTTCTGCCAATAGGTATGATGGTTTATGCAAACACCTGAGTAGGTATCTGAAGTAACAAAGTATGAATAATTTCTCCTTTCTTTCCTATATGCAGGATTGTCACCTGGCTGGTGCTGAGCTTCATGTGATGTAATTCAAGACAAAGACAAATCTATTTGTTTGGGAGTTGAGTCCAAAACCAACTACTTCTTACTTTTTTGGATAAAGAATAAATCATTAGCATATACTTTAGGCAGGACATCTTGAGACTGTCTTCAAAGCATAACCACAACCACAAAGGGTTATGGGTCACTTTGGCTAAATGAGCATGCAACATATGAGATCCAAACTCTATGATTTACATTGGCTTCCCAATGGAATCTGAGGTCTAGAGGTTTTAAAAAAAGACCCTCAGAAAGTCTGGAAAACAATATCTGGGAAAAAAAATCACTTTGAACGCAGTTTCACAACATCATTGTAGAGACAAGGAGCTGAATTTGCAAGCAACGTGCAGTGACAAAACATCAGTGTTGAAGCTAGTACCGTATCATGGGAAGACAGGCATCTTTTTATTTCTACCTATATAATAAAATGCACTTCTTTTCCTAATTACATTCTTCTCCAAATTTAGGGAAAAAGTATGTTGATTTATTGTTGTTGTTCGGGTTTATATTTTAGTATAAAATATCACAAAATTGGGAATTTTTTAAAAATTAATTTGTAAATAAATTGTGAATACGAATCATGATGAGTATAACAGGAAAAGACACTCCACCCATAAAAAGCCTAATGGACTCCATCATTATTGCCTTAAAAAAGATAAATTCCATATGGTTTCTAAGGTTTGCTGAAATTGATAAAATCTGTATGACACTGGCATAGTAAATCTGCACTGGAAGGCCTATCAAAAATTGCAGAGTACATCTGTATGCTATCATAGACTTGCCTTACTATTGCACAAATTTCCAAAATTTCATTTTAAAATTAGATGAATTTGTAGAATCTTGAAATATTTTCCTAGGATCTCAGTACACTTGCATTAGTTTAATTAGAAAACAAAGAAAAGGTAAGAAAACTCAAGATGATGTTTTGAGCAAGTGAATAAGAGTAAATTTGAGCACAGGTAGTGACGAGGATATTAGCGGCTGTATTGCAACCTTGTCTTGTTATCCTATTTTGCTTGCTAGAAACTCGATTAATACGTAAGATATGCATATGCATAATGACATCATCTTTGCTGAATTGTCCTTTACAAAACTGAGTTTTTTCAGAAGTCATCATTTCATCAGTCAAATTGTCATACATAGCTGTTTTCTATACACTAAGTTGGAGAAATGAAAAGGTTTTAGCTTTTTTAGCTCTTATAATGTTACTTTTTGTGTTTATGTGGTGGTAAGAATTTTTTTAGTAATCTTTCTTCAACACTTTGAGTCCAAACTATTATTCTAAACAATAATTCAGCCTCAGAAATTGCTAGTATGAGGATCTAAATGTTAAGATTGAGGGTCTGCTTTTACTTACAAACATTCTTTATGATACAAAAGTATTCAGCTATGTATTTAGAACTAATCAAGTGCTTAAAAATTGTAATGTCCTGGAGCAAATGACAGAAAGAATCTGCCTTTTTTTTTTTTTTTTTTTTTTCTTCCAATCCTTCCAAGGCTGAAACAAACAAACAAACATAAAAACTACTCTCTTAAAAATGACAGCAGTTTAAGTATCACACTACTGACTAAAGTCAGAGTTTCAGTACACTAACTACTACTTGAGCAGAATTATGACATTGGACTGTTTTGATGAGTAAGGCATGAGCTGGTAACATTCTGATGATTTTTATCAGTATTTGACTTTGGACTGCATTTTTATCTCATGCCCATGAATTTTTGTTCCATAAAAATCATAAATCTATTATTATTGTTTTCTCAAATACTTACTGGTATACACAAGCTGAAAACCTTCATCAGTACCCTCCAAGTCTGAGTTAAATTCTAACCATAAATGATTTGAAGTACTACTTAGTGTCAGTCCTCTTAACGATGCCCCAGTAAATGCACCCAACAGGTGAGCAGTGTTGTCTTTGCCATCATATATCTGTAAAACAAATGTTAATTTTATAGTTACTAAAAAGTGAAGTATTGAATTGCAAAATAATTCATTACATTTCAATTAAGGCAGAGGACAGATTTGCTAGGGGATATCTAATAGAAGTCAGCCCAGGGCACTCTTTGGATAAGCTCCCGTCTCTCTTGAGTTAATTATGGGAACCCTTCAAAGCACAATTTAAAACATATTCTGCATGACAATAGAAGCGGGCAGGGTTGCCATATCATCTCAATGTTTTTTAAACATCTGAGTTTCTCTCTTGCACTGCTAGTATTATTATGCTGGTCACAGTCAAGCAGCAAATACTTATTTTGTGTGGCTTTGTCTACCTCAAGTCACTGAGATGACATAACAGAGAAGCTAACTTTACCCAAACTTTGGTTAAATAAATGTCTGTAAATCTTCTCTACATAAAGAAAGGTTCAAATATAACTGTAAAGTAAAAGTAGACTAGGAAATTAGAATAAAATAAATAGAATAACTGCTTCTGTAAGTTGGAAGAGCAATGTAATCTATATGTAAATTGGAATACAGTGTTATTATTTAGTTTTCATCAACAGTTGTCCCCTTCCATATTTAAATTAGAAAACTTCTGTCAGACAGCTAATGTATAAAACAGTCTTTTAATAATACTCAGAATTTTTTTACAGTTTTATTCCTTTATAATATCACAGGTAACAACCACCTGTGATACAATCCTATCATTGTTAAAAATATTTAAGCTATAATCTAACCGTAGTTACTAACTCAAGCACAGTATCCTATAAGATTTATTTAGTGACTTGTATAACCACTACAACTTTGATAAATGGATTCTAAGAATATTTTCACTTGCAAAACAGAAAAATTGACCTCTGAATAATTTTCAAACTGTCATATAGAGAAATTCTAAATCTCTACTAAATAAATAGGAAATTGTCTCTAGATTTGAGTAGGACGTAATTGTATGAATAAGAAATGTAATCAAAGTTTACAGTCATAAAGAGAAATTTATAGCAGAGTGAATCAAACAAAACCCATCGGCAATAGCAATAAGGCAAGAATAAGAATATGAAATACTATGATGTCTGCTTCTCGTCTATGAGAACAATTTATAGACTTAATTCCTATTTTGCAGGAATTGGATTTCTCTAGAAATACCAGAGATTTTTTTTTAAATGTTAAAATAAGACAAGTAAGGCTATTGCTTGCCACTTCTAATGAATAAATAAATGCATAGCAGTTTAAAAAGCAGAGCAAAATGACTTGGCATCTATCCCTGTTTTTACTGAAACAAGGCAGTAAATGCAAACAGACTGAATTCTAATGCTAGCATTAATGTTAGAACTTAAATGCCAATATCCTTTTACAGTTAAAAAAAAAAACCTAAAAAAGCTACAATTAATTCCGATCAACTTGAAGTAGTTTAAAATATATATTTTAATATTAAAAGGGATATCTTATTTAACTTTAATATTTATTTATTTATTTTTAAATTTTAGTAAGCTAAGCAATCAAGCATGGTCAGAGGCCGAGTAATGCAAAATCAGTATTGAAATGGACCTAGTTTTAGTTCAGTATCTGAAATAAAATAAAGACCATTCCAAAAGCACTACTTCAATCCTAGAGAGGCATGGCTGACATGACAATTTAAAGAGAAGTCAACTTGTACTTGATGCTCTTTTTCCTAATCTCTCCCCAAGCTACTTACAACTAATAACAACCAAGGATTCTGGAATTGTGTTATTTTTAAGCACTGCATGAAAGCAATCCATTTTCTTCTGTTGCATATGTGTGGACCACGAATAATTAACTGAAAACTGGAAGCTATTAATAAGTAGGTCTGCCAACTACTCTCAACAGCTTGCCAGAACTTCCCATAAGCCACTTCATGATACAGATATTCTTCATGTAACAGTTTTCCCCAACACGTACTTTTTTGCCAATTTTGTCAACTGTCCTACCATATTAATCCTTTCATATTGACACATTGCTTATTGTGAACGCTCATCTCTCTCCAAGGCTGGGATTAATTCTACTTTATGGATAACTAGCAGCCTCATTTTAAAATATATCTAAGCCTATGTCACTTCTGTGAAGTAACAAAATTTCAAGTACTGAGAACTGATTTGGGGAAGGATGTGATTTGTTTGAAAAAAAATATGGAGGGTACCTAACTTAAATATTCTTTAGAAATTCCTTGGAAATCTTGGAAATTAATTAAGACAATAAAGAGATAAACAAAACCCAAGCATACATACATATATATATTTCATCCAAATTACTGTGCCCTACATTATAAATGGTAAAATCATTCACTCTGTTCCAAAGTTTACCTCTTTATATGAATTATTCTCGCAAAGAAAGTGGTGACAGCCTACTATCTCTTGCGCGATTTGCAGGAGAGCAACATTGTCTTTCCAACCTTCCTGCAGGTGGGATTTTGTTGACGATTTTGAATTAATGTGATAATAAATATCATAATGACATTTTGAGATGTTATAGGGAAGGATTTTACAAATTAACATCACTTAGGTAAATATGATTTGAACAGACAGATGTAATCTTATTCTATTTTTAGGAGGAGGTAAGATTACACTTATATTTGTACTTGGAGAATAATGGAAGCTTCATAAGCTTCATTATCAACAAATCTTTAGTAGAAATGAATGTGTGTAAATTTGGTAAGTTATTTATCTTCATTATATAAAATTTTAACAAGCAAATATTTTAAAGTGATTTTATTAAATTTATGCATTTATGCCATTGAAACATTATAGGCATATGGATATGTAGATCTATGCTTTTCTGAAGAGATGTAGTAACATAAAATCAGCAACTCAGAGCTGAAGCTGTCAACACCCCGTCACATATATCATTTATACCACATGCAAATAGAAGCACTAATATAAAGACAGAAAAGGGTCCATATGTTTGTTATTTTTCTTCTCTCCTGTATTTATTACCTATTTCACACCCATGTTTTCAGAATAGTGTTGCCAAAAGGATTATGATAGCATGTGTGGAGAATGCTTAAGAAACAAATTAACAAAAAAAATTCCAGACATTATCTCCATTTAAGAAGTGAATCAATGCTCAAAGCTGGCCTATAAGAAAAAAATCAAACAAATGAGGCCAAATGAATTCTATGTGTTGTGTAGGAGCATAGCATGAATGCACTGAGCAGCAGCAATGGGAAGGGAATCCTTGGTGACAGCTTTACAATTTGGTCCCCTATTGCAATATTCCCTCCCACTTGTTGCACTGAGGGATTCTGGAGAACCAGAAGAAAGACAGCTTTATTACAGCAACAAAACCAATTCTTAAAGCCATATTTTGACGTTTTTCACATTTTTTTTTTCCTGACATGTCATCTTTCCCTCTGCATACTGTTGGGTAAGAGTGCACAACCTAGGATAGTGCAACTGGTAACCCACATCCGCATCTGGTGTAACTTTATGTTTAAAATCTTTAACAGTAAACTGGTTCTTTTGCTTCAATATTGTGAAATGCAGTCAGACAATATTTTATGATGTATCATGAATCCTCAGTATTTAAGATCTACTGATCAGTATCTAGATCAGTATCAGTATCTAGATTTTGACAGATTTTTTCCCCCTCTGTCTTATCCTTAAACTCTTAATTCACAGTGTCAATTATTTTCTATTAAAATAGCTGGTGTTTTGTTATTATTTAAAGATCATTTTCCATTCCTACTAAAACTGAAAGTCCTGGAAGTGTGTTGAATTTGCATCAAAAAGGGTTGAGTTTCTCAAATCTTGAACAAACTTCTGAAACTCTGAATGAAATGCATGCTTTTTATTTTTTCTTCAAAATGAGGTATCTTTACCTTCATTTTTATCAGTACACTTACATATAGTTTAAAAAATGAATATAATTATATGTAAATATACATTATATATTTTTTATATATACATATATAAAATAAAATTATAAAAATTTCTCAAAGACAAATATTGGTATCTCTGTACAACTCCTGAATAAAAAAGGAATCCACCTGTGTTTATTGTTGCTCTTTCTGTTTATTTATTTTTTAAAAATTAGCAGAGAACTACTCTCCTCACTATCACACTTTTACACTTAGGTAAATTAGTCCATTTTTAGTGGCAATGTTTTTCTTTAGGTTGAAATCTCCTAAAAATAAGGAAGATTTAATAATAAAATCTTAGCTTACATTTTAATTTTACTAAAAGTTGCCTTTCCCCTACTAAATTGGAAAAGTATATTTGTACTAAAACCATGTTTGACATAAAAGCTTTCTATTTTCAACTTACGATAAAGTGCTTACTACAAATAATGGACTACCTAGCCAAGTATAAAAATAGTAACTATTCCTTTCTGTGTAAATATTAAAGATTTCCTTATTGCTAATAGAGACTACAGAACTTATAATCAAAACTGGTGAATGGAGATGGAAGTGAGAATAAAAGTGCATAGAGATGTTCTAGTATTCTGAAAAGTATGAGTATCTTTTCCTGCCTCTCTCACCACTAGTTTGCTCTAACAATCTAGGACTATAGAAGCCCTGTCTATTTCTTATAATTTTCACAAAAACAAACAAACAAACAAACAAACAAACAAACAAACAACCTTCCCAAAACATTAATATAAATACCCAGAGCAGGTATATCATTCACAATAAAGAGAAAAAAAGAATTGCATATTAAGTAAATAAATAAATAAGCATGTTCTGAATCTTCTCTTCTATACCAGTTCAGGAGTGATAAACGGGAGTTCCTCTTTTTTCTGTCTAGTAAAAGGAAGGTAGTGATTTATTTGCATCAGTCAGGCTCTTCCAATCTAGCAGGGTATTCCTGGTCCAATTATTTCATTGTTTCACTCACACTGCTTGTCAGGTATAAATTTGATCCATGCTCAGTTAATTCATCCAGAAAGCATCTGACGTTATGCCTTGAATAATTGTCATATTAAAAGTTCAGGACAATATTCAGCTAATTCAGGCTTCAAATTGGAAATTTTCCTGCATCCCACTAATAATCGAACACATTAGCTTATAGATAAAGTTACTTAAAGAAGAAGATGAAAATCCCTGCCAGCATTTTTGTCTATCATTATTTTGAAAAATGGATTAATGCATCATCCATTTCAAAATGAAAATCTGTACTTCAAAGAGTGAACTTTATCTGAGAAAAATTACTGTGTAGGAGGAGAAAAGACTTGTCTGAAAGCCTCTGAGAAATATCTTGATTTCTGCTTGGTGCCTTCCTTATCTCACCTATTATATAGTTAAAAGAGCACTGTATACTGACTCTATGTCATTCTTTCTTTGTGTTGTAATGCTAAATAGCACCTACAAAAAAAAAAAAAAAAGAAAGAAAGAAAGAAAGAAAGAAAGAAGGAAAGAAAGAAAGAAAGAAAGAAAGAAAGAAAGAA
>PTEX01000120.1:1671109-1682941 GCA_003342815.1 Eudromia elegans
AAAGAAAGAAAGAAAGAAAGAAAGAAAGAAAGAAAGAAAGAAAGAAAGAAAGAAAGAAAGAAAGAAAGAAAGAAAGAAAGAAAGAAAGAAAGAAAAGTAACTTAACTGCCTTCCAATGCCATATTTCATTCTAAAAGACTTTAGATCTTCGTTATTCTTTATCTGCTGATGGCTGTTATATTTTTTTTAAAAGAAGTGCTCAATATATATTTGCCTGATACTGCAGTATTACAGATAGCTGAAAACTTCAACAGTGTAAAGCGTTACCTGTTTAGAAATATCAAATGATTATCACCTACCTTAAGAATATCTCCTTGGGCTAAGTGAAATGTTCTGGCTGAAATATTGATTCCTTTCCCCGCCTGTACCTGAATGCTATAAATGCATTCATGGTTGTTTTCATAATTAAGAGGGTAATTGGGGGACAGTAAGATTCCTTCATTATTTGTTGTGGAGGCTCCACATTCAGCTGCAAGTAAAAGAAAATGTTAAGGTATATTTTAATAGAAAACATAGCTAATTACAGTAAAGGTGATAATGAGAATGTTAATGCAACCTAGTTCAACATGACTAATATTTATTCATCTCTAAGGTCCATTTCTAGAAATGTGTTTGTGATACCAATAGAAGACTAAAAGCTAAATTCCTGCAAAACTTATATTAAAATATGCTAAATCATATGGAGAGTTATAATCCTATAAGTGATAAATCTACTTTAGAGGAAATGTACTCTGTATTTAGTGCATGAAGCTAATGAAGCTAATTTCTCAAAAGCAGAAATTCTTGAAGACATGCTAATTAAAGGGAGGTAAGAATATTCTAGAGTTTTTTATATGTATATACTTATTTATGCACATATGCACATATATATACATATATGCAGATACGTACATCTTCAAACATATTTAAATGACTGAAGAGAATTTTTATGTAATGCTAATGTACTAAAATAAATGGCATAATGAATGGTGTAAAGCAGAATAGAAAAGAAAGAATTATTCTAACTTATCAAGTAATTTTTAAAAAAATAGTAGGCAAGTATGAAAACAATCACTCCTGAGAGAAAAAAAAAAAAAAAATCCCTCACTAAACTTATTGTTTGAAATCTTAGAAAAGCAAGATATAAAAATGCTTTGTGTGCTAAATAACTAAGAACAAATCATAAATGATCTTTCTATAAGCAGCTAAAAGCAACATTGATGACTACGTTTATTCTACAAGGATGCCTAATAAATATCCAAATAATTCAGAAGTCATCATCCTGTCTTAGAATATTTGGATAAACATACTCTTAGTAGAAGTAGGGAACTTTCTAATCTAGATGATTATGTGTATCCCTTTATCTCACTCTTAAATAAATGTAGGTTTGTAACTCTGGGGATACAGTTTGAACTACAGCACCTAAGAATAAGATAATTGTAATTTAAAGTTTAAATATAATCTCTTCCGTTCCAGAGAGAGAGAAAAGTCAAAAAATGCAAGAAAATTTTTGCATTAAATATTGCATTAAATAGATCAAATACTAATTATTCAACCATTTAACTAATATTTAAGAACCATGATATGTTTTCTGTTACAAATAAGAAAATTGTCGGTGCTAGGTAACATTAAAACATCTGATGTCCCATAGCATTTAGTTCATTCATAACAGTTACAATCTGTTCACTGAAGACTATTAGTTTTCCATATGCACTTTCTCAGAGAATCAACAAAATGTGTATCAAAAAAAAGAAATCAAAAAACAACAACAAAATAGAATAATTTTGAAAAACTGCAGTATCAAAAAGAGAAGATAGACATTGAGTATTTTGAGACTTGCCAAATTATACCATGGAATATTCTCTCAGATTCCCCTTTGATTTCTAAACCTTAAGAGGGTTTTTAAGTTAAAGTGTATATGCAACTTCAAATAATCTATGTTTTCCTTATATTCACTGATGTTAGTGAATAAAAAAAAAAGAGCATAATATCTGTATGTAGGTGGTGATTGAGAGGAGAAAAACATTAATTGGCTTAATCTTAAAATAAATACAAATAATAAATGTAAATTGTTTACAATGTTTTGAAAATCTTAAAAGGCATTACAGAGAGAATGACAGAAAAAGAGACAGAAGGAAAAATAGGAATAAAATTAAGGGAAACAGATGAACAATGAAATACAAGAGAAAAGAAAAAGAGATAGGATACTGTCTCAGAAATAGAAACAGGCAAATAGAAAGGTTAAAACAGTCCTTTAAAAAATTTAATTAGAGCTTTGTCTATTGCTAAATATTTGTTTGCTATCTTAATGTTTCATTTCAGTAAAATTATTTATTCAGAAGAGAGAAAATCCATGTTCCTTTAGTGTCAAAGTTAAAATATATTTATACTTATTTTACCTGAAAATAAGAATCTATCCTGCATATCTGACTCATAGAGGGAAGAAAAAAAAAATCTTCTGTGAGAAACTGTAGAACAATAGAAAACACCCAGCTATGTTTTGACAAGGACCTTAACTGGGTATATACTATGCACAGTATAATGATATAATTGTAATAAAGCACTATTTCTTTACTTCACCAGTAATGTAAAATTGATTCAATATTAAAAATGACAATAAACAAAAACAAAAAATGACAGGAAAATACTCATGTAATGAGGTGTTATAAGAAATAGCTATTATACTTTTTTCTCATGTTATAAATGTTTGTGACAAATTTTCACAGTAGAACAGATGAGTTTATGATTTATTTATATATTTAAATTCTGTAATTGTGTAAAATGTCATTGTTACTGTAACCAAGGAATGAAATGCATCTGTTTAGGTAATTCAATCATTTGATAACAACCCTTTAATGAATGGAATTTTTTCAAATGTGCTCTATTAGGAGGATTTTGCAATGTTTCTCACAATTCATTTGATGAAATGCCAACCACAAATAACTATTTAATGGCAAAATGTGATATGTAGCTATAGATAAAAATTTGACCTGTCTTTTCTGTCGGAATCAAAAGATAAGAATTACAAATAGCAGTTGCGTATTCTGAAAAGGTGTTATATCTCTTGGGAAGGAGACTAAACACATGACACAAGCTTTTATGGGAAGTTTGTGGAAGGATTAGATCTTTAAGCAGCAGTGGCAGCAGACTAAACATCAGCAGCTACTTCTGAAAGTATATCTAAATTCAGTGGTCAACAAATTCTTGTTCATAAATCTCTCAGAAGTGAGACCACTTTAGCTGATGGAAGAGACGAGCAAGATAATAGGAATCTTATCAAAATCAGGCAACAAAAGGGAGAATAGCAAGACAATTCTGAAAGGATTAAATTGTGACTGAAGCATTCTTTCCTTGAACACTTGAGTTATGGGGTCACCAACTGATTTCCAGATGCTTTATTTTTCTGTTTTTCTGATAATGCTAGGCTGACAAAGAAACAAAAACATTGCTCTTCTTAGCTTAGCATAAGGGCAGCAACAGAGTGTATTTTTTACTTTACACTGTTCCATAAGACCAGACTTCCTTTCATAGAGTAAAAAAGGAATGACCTCTATCTGTGGTTAAATATGGGTGCATGTCTAAGCCTCCTTCAACAACTGCTGATAGAGAGCTCATCATTACATTCAATAAAATTTAAATCAAACCTTTCTTCCTAAAGTGATGTCTTGCACCCTAAGCTTCCCTGATTAGACTGCTAATAACCACTGACTACAAACATGAGTCTAGACAGCTAGTGCAAGAAACATGCTGTTGGCAACTAAAGCTTACATGGAGGATTCTGCTCTTGTTGGTAAAAAATCACAGATAAACAAAGAAAGTCAATTTAAGAGGAATGATATTCATTTGAGTTTTTGACAACTATGTGAAGCAAGCTAATTCCTTTAAAATATCACAATATGAGAACATAAGGCCTCCATTCAACAAATAGGAACAGTTAAAACATTTTGTAAAATACTAGAATGTATAATAAATTGTAACTGATCACATTTCATTATCACACTAGCATCAGCATTCATATAGGAATATCATACTAATCATGTAATGCTAATGGATGGTGTGCCCTCAAAGGTTGTATTTTCTTGTATAGGGACATCCTATCCCTGAAGAAAACAATTGAAATAGAAAATATTCCAAGATGACAAGAGATATACTTAAAGGACTAAACTTCTGATTAACAAGATTAGGGCTTAGGACCTTTCAGACTTTGATATTTTTTGTTCCCCAGGCATCTTCACAAAGGCCCTTCACTTAAACTTTGTATAAGAACTACACAGGAAAGCAGGAAGAAAACTGTCACTTAAATAAAAACTTCCTTTACTAGCCAAATCTCATGTAAAATATGCCTGAAAATTACTCCAAAAACTTAGCATATGTGTATGGGTTTGTCTGTAGTCTGCTTGTCTGTTTTCCATACATGTAGGATCTAGTTCCTTGGAAGAGTGCACACTGATCTGATCCTCTGCTTCTGCCACATATCCAGAAAAATCGACAGAAAGTGTTTTAATGAGAATGTAACTAAAAGAAGTATATGAATAAAAAGAAAAGATATTTTAAGCTCAGTATCTTCCAGCCAATGTTTAGCTATGCAGTCTGAGAAAGGAAAGTAAGGAGTTGGTACAGCTGGGAAAACAACAAAGACTTGGTTCTTTTCTTTATAAATGCCTAGAAGCAGCTGCAGGTTGCAAGTTTGACATGACTTTTGCAATGAAAGGTAAAGTAATCTGGCTCTCAACAAGTCTTATAGAAAAAAAAAAGGTTGAGGAGAAGCCAAGAAAAAAGATGGAAAGGAAGAAAGAAGAAAAGAAGGAACAACAAAAAAAGGAAGAAAGAAGAAAAAAAGCAGTGGATAAGTGAGGAACAGAGGGAAAGAAGGAAAGGGGAAAAACAAGTACAGAAACAGCTTTTACATCTATACTTTACATAAATTAAGGTGCATACTTAATCATTTTTTTACAACATAGGACAATATTTTATGAGTAGGTTCATCCATGTTATTGATCGATTAAGGTCTTATACCATTCAGATAGTAATTCAGTACAGAAGATACAAGTAGAACTAAATAAGGCATGCTCAAAAACATAGCCAAGTGTACAATTTCTATGTTCTACTTTTTTTTTTCTTTTTTTCTTTCTTTCTTTTTTTATGATAGTGTTTCAAAAAAAAAAAAAAAAAGCAGGGGTAAATTTAATGACATCATTAAATTCAGCGAAATTATTTTCTTTATTCACCTCTTCATCTTCATTTAAGTATCTGTTAACATGTGCATGCTTTTTATAAATTCACACTTTTAAAGATTTCATGTTGAAAAGCGAGTTAAAAAGTCTTTTATTTACAGCAAGCAAATAGCAGCTACTATGATAATGGCTCTGTGTGAGGTTATATCCTAAAGTTATATCCACTGCTTTCCTTCAGCCTTGGTTGTCCTAAATCCCCCATTACAATGGCAATTGGTATTGGTCTTATCCTGGTCTGACTTTAGTGGCCTGAACAAACAGAAATCATCATGTCTACAAGGTTCAGTTTCTGCTTCATATTGACTTACAGAGGAATAAAGAATTTTCTATAAAGAATGATGATGGTGCTCATCTAAAGGGATGAAAAGACTCTGGAGAACAGAATAAAATCTCTTAAGATTCTTAACAAACTAGAGAGTGAGCCTGAGCAAGCAAGAGGAAAAATCGATAAAAAGGAAAGCAAAGTTTAATGATTAGATAGGAGTAATCAGCTGTACAAGAAGGTGTAGAATGGCAAGAGATCAAAATGTTGGATAACTCAAAAGCTTACTTTTTTTTTTTTATAGTAGCATGAGATGAAGATATTTAAACATTAGTTCTGCCTATAACATGGCTCTTCGTTTTGATAGTGGCAAACATCAACACTGTATTGGGCATTTGGAAATTCATTTTATTTCAAATCCAGTATAGATTTTTTTTAAGAAGCAAGAATGAAAACAACTCCAGAAATAGCTTTTTTTTTTTTTTTTTTTTTTTTAGAAAAGAATGTAGATTGTTATCTCTTGATGTAAAAGAACAGTTTAATCTTCAATGTATAGGAGAAATAGGAGAAGACATAAGGAGAAGAGCAATAACTTAAAAATAAATACATTTGCTTTCAACATTCATATTCCTTCATGAGAATAAACCTCCTTTTTTTTTCCCCACTTTTAGTTATTTTCTTTAAAAATCATCTGTCTTGGGATAAAGTGTTTGATATCACTTCTTGCCAACTAGGGCAATATATATTTAAATAAAAATAGATGTATTCATAACAGTATTCTACTGTGATCACATTCCCAACTACTGCTAGTTTTCTTAAATTAATATTCATTATATGTCTTTAGCTGTATTTAAAAGGAAATATAAATCATCCAAATACCAAAAAAGCCAAAAAAAAAAACAAAACAAAAGGAAAACAATACTTCAGCAAGATTTTTTTAGCTATTTAAATCTACTGTATATATACTGAACACATAAGCAATGTAGTTCAGCTTATCGATTAAGACATCTAATGCCAGATTACCTGAATCATAGGTTGAAACACAAGAGGTTCCATCCCCATGTGAGGAAGAACTTCTTTACTCGGAGGGTGATATGGTGCCCAGAGAGGTTGTGGAGTCTCCTTCTTTGGAGATCTTCAAAACCTGCCTGGATGCCACCCTGTGCCCCATGCTCTAGGAGTCCCTGCTTGAGCAGAGGGGTTGGACTAGATGATCTCTACGGGTCCCTTCCAAACTCAACCATTCTGTGACTCTGTGCTTATTTTACCAGGGTGATAAATTCCAAGCAAGTTAAGGGAACTAAGTACCCAAATTACACTGGATTTTAAGCACCAGAAACATACAAAATAAAATGTGTAATATAGTCTATTGGCTACAAATCTGTTTCTGGATAGCGTATAAACTCATTATGAAGTGCATTTTGTAACTACACAAAAATGATTGTGGGAGGATCATATGCTGTGATCATCTAAATACAGCAAAAGATTAAAATAGAGGCTACAATGATAGCTGGGGAACTCAGAGCAAATACTGTTTCCTTCCACCACAGCTTTGCCTTTGGCTATAATAGCAAAGTGATTCCTTGGGGAGAAAAGGACTCATATGCTTTAGGCAACTACCTCCTGGGAAGATAAAAGAGAACCAGCAGAAGCAGAGAGGATTTGGAAATTCTGACCCGTGGAAGGGACCTGCTCAAATTTCCAGGCATTAAGAAGTAGACCATGAAACACATCAAAGCAGCAATTTGCTGAATACAGGATTACTTAACTGACTTAATGGTGCCTGTTAAGTATGGGTAACACTAATGAGTGTAGGAATAGAGAAAAAAAGAGAAGCATTGAGAGTTTCTGCTGTGAGGGGAGACTATACAAAAGACTGGGTCCTGAGCAAGATGACCTTAATTGGGAGGTGTTGATTCAGATATGTGGAAGACAAGTAAGCGGGAGGACTACACAGATACTAATAGAGAAACTGAGGAAAAGCTCTGCAGTTCCTCTTGTAAGATACAACAAGGAAATATTTCCTAGTGCATTAATGCTCTTGGTGGACTGACCATGGTGCCTGGCCACAGAGCAGGAGGTCTGCATGGAGAAGGGCACTGACAGCAGCCTTCATCCCACAAGCTCAATGGAAAAAAGCAGCAATGACCCATACTGTCTGGACTTCTGATTACAGTTTCCAAGCAAGGAAAATGCTGTCAAATTTAAAGCATATCTTCTACTTTTGTTTTGTTCCAACTTCTGTAAAAGTGTCTGTGCATACGCATTGGATGTCACAAAGGCAAGATGTTGATCTAAAATACTCCCTTGATTCAGCATCCAAGAAAAACATGATAATCATGTAAAAGACATGCAATATGTACAAAGGTATATGTACAAGCAAAGATAAAACAGGAAGTGAGAAAAGAAGCTATCGTCTTCCACAATTGCTAACTATATTCAAGTATGCAAAACACAAAGAGAAGGGCAAAATCATCAGAGCAGAATTCTGTATCATTAAATTATCCTAGCAAAGGATTATTTGGAAGAATGATCAGCATGTAGAATATTACACTCCAAGTGCAGAGAAGAAAAATCCAGGGCTTGGAAAAGAAGACTGTGTGCCTAATTTCAGCTGATGAAAATACTTCTATATTCATTTCCCATAATGCAGACCTTTTCCCTTTCTCCAGAGAACTGGTATAACTCATCATAAACTATGGCATATTTCTCTCTCCTACGTAACATTCATCCTCACAAGCTCTCATATGAATATCTAACCAAAATAAAAACATTCCATCTAGAAAAAAAATATACTATATTTACATAACAAAGGGCTTTATAATTCCTTCTGAAATACAGAAGGTAGTATTGATTTTGAATTTTTTAAAAATGAAGGACTCAAAGGATATTAATATACTAAGAGAATGTGGAAAACTGAACACTGGAATAGTTTTGGATGAAAGCAAAATCAATCTCACCTTTTAAGGACAAAGGCCATTGTACATTGCTAATTACAGGAACTGATATTTTCATATAAAACAAATAAATCTACTAAATTAATTTAGTAAGCCCTTTCCTATTTAAGGAAAGTTCATAAACTATTATGGATGAATTATTATCATATGATTCCATTCATTTTCAGAATTTTGAATTTAGTCAAGTACGGGAGAGCTGACACTCCAAGACACACTGCTAAGTCCTTTTGCACCAGTTCAGACTGGTGCAGACCAGAATACCATCAGAAAAATTAATTCTGAATGGCCCTAACTTCCTTGTTTCTCACAAGTATGTAAGCTAGAGACTAGTCATAAACAAGAAATCTGTCAGACACTTTCATAATTTCCATTCTTCTTCTGAAGGCCCCAAACACTAATACCTCATGTCTAAAGCTGTTATCATCATTGAGAATTTCTTGTTACATGAGTGGAAGAGCTTTTATCATATGGTAATGAAACACTTGTTTAGGTGACATTAGCTGGGTCTGCACTAAATGCATCCACTCCTGGAAAAGATCCCTGTCTCCCAGGTTACAGCAACCAATATGCAGAATACTAAATCCAGTAAAATGCTCAGTGGTAAAGGAATTTCTACTTTCCAGTTTTGTTTGAATTTCATTTGTCATAACATAAAAATTAAGGATGAAATTGATAAAAGATGAATATTTGTGAAGAAAAAAAGAAGCTTCATGAAGACATTGTGGAGAAACTATCACCAGTTTTCAAAGATTAGGAAAAGATACATGGATGTGCAATTTCCTTCCAAACAAATAAAATAAATTTTATGGAACTCACTCCTTGTGTTCCAGCATACTTTTTTTTTTTTTTTTTTCCTAGCACAGAATTTCACATAATATTTTCATTGCCATGAAAACTAAACAACAATTATTTTCATTTATATTTGCATTTATGTTTCTCATCAAATTCATTACCACTGATTTATAAATTCATTCTCAGGTATACATACATTTCCAGGAATTTATTACTAAAATTTAACCTATCTTCACAACTGTGCATACCTTTGTTAGTATGTCAATGGTTTAAAAAAAAGAAATTATCCTCCGTGCAAAAATAACTTTTCATGTGCCACATTGACTCAACTTCTAAACTAGTCTCTTCTGTCCATGAAAACATGTATGTTGTTTCTACACGTCAAGTTCAAAACTTATATATGTTAACTTATATATGGCAAATATGAAAATTAAGATACACTAATTAATATCATTTATTAAGCCATTAATCAATTAACAGCTATTATTCAATGTAATTTTGAAAAGAATCTATATTTTTCCATGGTGCAATTTAGCATGAAAAAAAATCCAAAATTTTCCACTGAATTCTTAAACTAGGCACTTTTTAAGTGCCTAATAAGTGCCTAATAAGGACAACATTAGCCATTAAAAGTTAAGTTTCTCATTAAAACTAGATATGTGCACTACCTTTAAAGCCAGTGGAGAGTACTGGTAATTGTCAGGTAACCTTCTTATTTGTCTTAGCTACTGCTTTGAAACCAGATGGGTTGCTTTCTCAGGATATCCATTTTTCTAATTACATATGAAAAATAGGTTGACTGTACACATATTTCTCTCTTTTTTTTTCTTTTTAATGGAAAAGAGATATGGAGAATGTGAAAGTACATTAAAAAGTAAGAGGTGTTTACCATGCTTTTCCATGCTGTATATCTGCAACTCCATGGACAATGACTACACATACAAGCAAATGAAAGCAGCTGACCACGTACCCACACACCTTGGCAGAGGTGCACTCCATACTCGTCGTCCACCACCAAGACAAATAATCTCTGAAGATCCTTCTAAACGATATCCAGATGAGCATGAGAATGTCAGAATATCTCCCACTCCAAAATTAAATCCTATTCTGTTGCCAAACTGTGGGATCCCAGGATCTTCACAAGGCTCAAGATTATACTCTAAAACCGAAAGAGTAAGCCAACTTGTGTGAGAATTACTTGTGTTTGCTATCAAACATATTTGCAGTTCTGCAGTCTTCTATTTTCCATATATTTCCATCTGACCAGCAATACAGATTTTTTCATCAATCAGAATTGGACTAGTTCTATTTTCCTCCCTGACTTGGTAATTCTGTTTACTGTTTACTGCCTTTTTATTTCTCGTGTTTTGGAAATACCTAGATAGAGGCACAGAGGTCTGCTTGGTTTGAAATTTTGGTGCTTTGGAAAGAATTTATAATATTTCATGATTTGATATAAATATTTATCAAAATAATTTCAGTTGTAAACTTTTTCCTTTCTTTTTTATAAGATACTGCATTATTAAGTACTTCCTTACCAGAGAAAGAAATGTTAAATCCTTCATATGATATTGAAAAGTCTGAAATAAAGCGCAGCTGAGCCCTAAAATTTCCATAGAGACCAGCATTGATTGGTGAAGGAAGTTCTGAGCCGGTCAGACGTGCTAGTGGCTGTGTGAAACTGCCATTCTCTGTTATAAGCAAGTAGTCATGATGATCCTCCAGATGAAACGTGTAAAAGGTGAACTGCACCCCTGTTAGAAAAAGTAAAATTAGACTTATATTATCACACTATTAACATAAGTGCAATTATGTCACTGATTAAATTCATGTATTTCATTATGAACGGTGGTCCAGAAAATTAGTCTATATCTAAGTCCAGTATTTCTTTTCTTTCTTTCTTTTTTATTTTCTTTGGATGCTACCTCTCATTTTTGTCTTGTTGCTGAAAAATATGAACATTTGGTGTCAAGAACTTATATGTTTGTGTTTTGATGTAATAACAAATGATGCACTGCATTTGTTCAAAACTGCAAACTGTTTTACGCAGAATGGGAAAGGTAAATTTTATTCACTAGAGTGAGCAGTATCCTTGTACAATAGCAGTGACTGAATCCTGAGAGGAAGACTAGGAAAATACACACTCATGATACATAAAAATACAACACATCCTCCTTGAAAAAAAGGAAATCTCCCGGTAAAATGGGACATATGACAACAGTATGCTTATTTACAATACCATACATGATGCACATGACATCCTGAAACGGAAGATATCCTGCAGTGTAATAGCAATAAATAGGACTTAAAGGTCAAAACAGACAATTATCTAAATTACTTTTTCTACAGTGCAGTAACTGAGAGTCTGATTATGAAGCTCAAGTGCAGAGAGAAAATTCAAAAAAAAGAGAAAATCGAAGATATTAGCTGGCCTAAATTGCTCCTGAGCTCTCCACTGAGAAAGTATACCCAGTTGAGAAAGCTTCTTAATGATT
Organism: Eudromia elegans; assembly: GCA_003342815.1. Taxonomy (NCBI): domain Eukaryota; kingdom Metazoa; phylum Chordata; class Aves; order Tinamiformes; family Tinamidae; genus Eudromia; species Eudromia elegans. Next base: position 1,682,829 of record PTEX01000120.1, read on the forward strand.
CGCATTCTGTAAAATCTACCTAATAATGCACTACTTCAGATGATCAATGGTATACAAGATTGAAGATTAATATGGTGTAAGAAGATTAATCACCTTGAAGCATTCTCATGGGG
>PTEX01000120.1:1682966-1755727 GCA_003342815.1 Eudromia elegans
AAAAAAAAAAAAAAAAAAAAAGATACTATCACCCCTCAATAAAAAAATTGTCCTAACTCAAGGTTTTATTGCAAGGCCACTAGCAACCTTGCAGAGGTTTAGCCAGAGGTGGATGACAGGATTATTTTATGTCTCATGGAATCTTACTGTGGGGCATTTGAGAGGACTTGCAAGACTGTGTAGATTTTATATATGTAGATTTTTTATATTACTTTGTGATTTTTTTTTTTTTTTGATGGGAAGTTTCAGAGCAAAAACAGGGAAAGGAGCACTCAAGGAAGATCAGTGTGGAAATTTGGAAAGGGTGGGCATAAAAAGGGCAGGTCACATGGAAGGAGGAACTGCTAGTGCATCCTGATCAGACCAACACAAGAGACAAGATTGGGTGGTCAGTAATACTTGTTGATAGTGCTGTTGGGGCTCATTTTGGGGGCCACGAAAAGCATGGACCAGACGTTGTATTTTATACATAAGATAAAACTAGATAGCTGCAGAAATCTGTTTTGGAATTGAAAAATTATTAAGCTATTCATTACATAAGGAAAGCAATTTGTTTCAAGTATGATCTGGCAAACTGATAAAAGAAAGGGCAAAAGGATTATCATGAACTGAATTTTGGAATCAAGGTCAAATTTTAAGCTAATGCATGTAACCTTATATCATTAATATAATGACACGAGGTTAGTAAATTTTGAATGGTTTAATTTCTTTGCATTACACAAGAAAGTTAATCTGATATGAAAAAGGGCACTTAGTAGAAGATCTCAGTATATATACATACAGAATGAAGAGGAAATTTATCCTAAATTGGGTGTACTTGTTGTACTCAAACTAATTTTTACTATGTTTTTCATGTATGCCATCTTAACTACAAAATTAGAAATGCCAAAGAAAGCTTTATGGTAACCCAGAAAGATGGAATTCCTAGTGATCATAGATGAGCTTCACTGACTTTTATTCAAACCCAAAGTTTAACTCAAGGGGATTTCTCAATTAATTCTCCAGTTTGTCATGACATTTCAAAGCAAAATTGCATTATATCCCAGTAGTAGCTGTACAATTTAGTATTCTGTAGAAAATCTTCTGTTCTTGTTAATATATGCTGTGTGTGACAGATCATGTGCTGGTTCACATGCCTTTTTTTTTTTTTTTTTTAGGAGAATAATTAAAACCTTAAATAAAAACATGAGGACATAACATTTCTCAATTTTAAAATCTACATTATTGAGAGAGGGGAAAATTAATTGTTCAATTAGTTCATAGTCTAAAATCAACAACTGATACCTCATGTTGACAAATAAAATACAAGAATCAATGTCATGAGAGAGACTTCATTTCTTCTTCACAAATATTATCAATCACTAGACATATTTATAGAATAAATTTTCTATCCTCCTAGAAAATATAATATATATACATACATACATATATACATATATATATATAAAAATGGACCTTCAAGAACTGTGATACTCATCTAGATGAACATGAAAGAAAAATTAGATTGTACTTCCAAAATTTTATACGTATTATGATAGAAAAATTAAAATGTGGTCATATATATATATAGCAGATGACAGTATTTAAGAGAGAATACCTGCATATAGAAATAGGGTTTTTTTCAAGTAATACAGCATATGCAAATGTAAAATAGAAATCTTAGCTAAATATGTTTAACCATGTGCTACACCCTAAATAATAGCAGTATGAAATTGTAATATAGAGATGCATGTTTTTTAAAGCACCTCACAGGATTCTGGTATTACAAGCTAGAAATCATTTTCTTGGCAGCCTGACTCTAAACTGGCAAATTCTGACCATAAAAGCAAGAGTAAACATTAATTAAAAAAAAATCATATCACTATTTACAATATGGCAAATACAAGATATTTATTGACATTCTGAAGTTTAAATTATATTAGACGTGAAATGAAGCAGAAAATGAGATTTCTAGAACAAAGTCTCTGCCCCATTTTTTAATAATCCATTTTAGGTATATGGGTTTAATTTTCCATAATGATAACTATCTGAAATTTAAGTGACTAATTCAAACTAGTCATCCAGACTACCTTTGCATAATTAGACCTGAGCCTACATAAACCCTTGGACATTAGCTCATATATATCAATAGGCACTTTCAGAGAATTGTTCACTCCATCTGTGTTTTAGGGTGAGAGGTCTTGTATCCTAAAGATGTTTGTGCTTTTGATTAAATACAGAGGTGGCCTAAAAGGCAAGCTTACGCAAACATAGCACTTATGTAAGTTTAAATCTAAATTAAAATAAGCCTATGACATTGCCATAAAAGGACAGTTATCTTCCTGCAGAAGAAGGAATAATAAATTCCTCTTCCTCTACTACAAGAAGAGTTTAAAGTACTAATATTTTTTGTTGCTGAGATAGAAAAAAAAATTCATGCAGTATTACATATTCCCTACTCACAGTACTCATCAGTTGTTTCCATCAGTTTTTTTAGCAGCATGAATCAAAATAGCATGAGTCAAATTAATCAGAGCATTCATATTCAATAATTTTTTTCTTCAATATTATTTTCGTAATTTAATATAAACCTTGTGGATACATAAACCAGAATGTATGTATATACCTGTATGTGTGTGTTTGTGTACTTATAGATGCATATGCGTATATGATTACTATGTATGTGTGTGTTTTATATATATATATGTATGTCAAAAAATTCTATGTAGTTCTTTTCTTAGGAGTTTCATAATTTTTTTTGATGATCTCACAAAATGTAATCTTATTTGAGAACTTTAGCTTTTATGTATATCATTTTTCACAAGAAATCCTTTCAATTTTTCTCCAAAAATTCTCCCATATTTCCTCAAAGTAACTTCCCATAAGAATCCCATAAGAATAAGGAAAGCAAAAGGGTTAGTAAAAGAGTCTCCTAAGAGATTTAGGATTTATGAAGAATCCTGAAAAACATTACATGAATTTTGGCTCATGTTTATTGCAAAGTCTTACTCTTTGCTCCCTTATATAAACTCTCACCCATTTCCTATGCTTTTCTTCAATACCAGGGTTCACTGAGCCTTTCTCATGTCTTTAACCTGGAATCATTACCCACTGGCTTTGAACAGAGGTTGTGAGCTAAATTTTTTTTTTTTTTCCCCTGCTTTTTATCTCTTATTATTTCTCTTGCTTTCTCAGAAGAACAAAGATCTTGTTCCCACATCCTTTCCGCACTGCAAAAAATGCAGAAACCTCACCTCAAAGCCTATCTCATTTTCCTATGGAGCCATGTATCATCCCTAGAGATGATAAGAGCAAGCATAACATCCAGTGAAGACTCAGTTATTTCAGATTTTTTTTTTTTTTCACTATGGATACGTATAAGCAAGTTATATTGATCCAATGTCATCGCTTAGCACTCCTGCAGCAGCGGAGACTGCAGAATAGCTAATTTGAATGCTAATTTGAGATGCACTTTGATGCTTTAACATCAGGGAGTTTTAAATGGCATACCCAGCAAAGATTTAAAGTCCAGATGGGAAACTACTGGATTATTCGTACAAAACAGGACAAAAGGGAACAGAAATCAGCACAGTTCTCTGTGACAGAAGTTTTAATTTCATGTAATCAATAACTGACACTTGAAGAACATCTTACACTTTATACTTCTCATTCCCTTACCAAGAAAGGTGACAAGATCCAGAACTGACCTTGTCTTCCCCCTTCTCTTTCATTCTTTTCACCCAATTTTCTTGACTGTTAAAGATACAATTCTCCTTCTGCTCATAACATTTCACTTTCTTGCTATTCTAACTTCTTTTAATGTCACTCATCTCTATCACTCTCCTTCCTTTAAAACTAACTTCTCATGCTTTCCTCCCAAAAGTATTACAGTTTCTCTTATATTTAAAATAAAGTCCCAACAAAACTTAGGAGGTTGACTCATTTCTCCTCGTCTCTTCAGAACACCTCGCATCAGAATGCAAAAGGGAGAAATGACTTTAAGGAAATTTTGCTACCTGAAATTCCTGCCTATTTGCCTCCTAAATTTTTTTCATCTCATTTCTTTGAAACAACTCTTATTTTATAGAAGACTCTTAATATACTTTTAACAGAATCTCTAAAGGTCCTTTCTTGTACTGAAATTGAATCCAGTTTAACATTTTCTTCTTGAAAATTATCTACCTTAACAAATAATTATAGGTGTCCCTCTGTTTCTCTGACTAGACATATATAGCCTTTTTCTCACTTCTGTAAATGCTGAATTCCACTCTTTATTCTTTTCCCCCCCACCCTATGCCTATTTTGAAATCGTGACCAGCGTACTCCTTCCCCAGCTCAACTTGGCTTTTCACACATAGCCCTATCTAGGTGTTAATGACCAGTGACATTGTCGAATACTTGTAGTTGCCTCCCTGATTTCTTCCCCCACTTAGACATTAACCATCAATAAAAGTCCTGATGGCTGCATCCTGATGGGGAGATAAGGCTAATAGAATCTCCTGAAACTGTTGCCCATATCAATAAAACCTATTACTATTTCTTTCACACGAATGACATGCATCATGTCACTCACACCCACCACTACTCTGTGGCAGAACTACATCATTTATTTCATACATAAGTAAATATTAGATTTTTATTTGTATTCTGACATCCTAAATATGTATCTTAGCAATCTGTACAATTCCTTTTTCTTTTCCTCCCAAACAAAATGACTTTTCTGAATCTTCCTTGTCAATAACTGGTCATAATATCAGAAACAGCATGACCAGTATCTCTCCTCTTATTATCTTCATTCTCTTTTAATGCTATAATTAATATGAATAAGCCTTCACTTCAGACTCTTACACTGATACCAAGTCTAAATACTAATGACTACTTCCAACCATTCTCTAAATGAGGCCTTTTCTCATAAACACAGTGAAAGTTTCGATTCTCTTGCACCTGGATTAACGTACACACAGCCAAATATCTGTTAATGAATAGCTGAACTGTAAACTTTTAGGGACATATTCATTCTGTGGAAAGCATTATGTTCACCACAGTCAAATATACACTTGGAATTCTAGAAACTACCACAATGAAAACAAGTTAAAAAAAAATTAACAATATAATTCCTTGTTCATAACTGCTAACCTATATCCCCACGTGTAGCACAAGTTACTGGACTTGTGTGTATATATACATATATATAAAAGGGAGAAAAAAAAAGAAAAATTATTTACCTTTTCCATGGGTAACATCCACTGTCCATGTACAATTCAGTGAATTTGGATATAGTTCAGGGTAACCAGGAGATAAAATTGTTCCACTAGGTCCTCTAACATCTCCACCACATAAAGCTAGGAATAACAAAACATATACTAATAATATTAATACAATAATGAACATAGAACTTCTAGATGAGACATAATATAAGAAAACTCTCTATTTAGAAATTATGGTCTATTTAAAAGTCAATTGATCCAACGATTCACCTATTCAGATATTCAGGATACAGTCCATATTTTCACATGAAAGAAAGTATCACATTTTTTTAACAGATACTAAGAAAATATGAGTTCACTCAGTCATTTTTTACATTTCAAAGCTTCATATATAAGCTCACATACAAGCTATATATATATGTGTGTGCTGTGTGCATGCACATATATTTCCAGGCAGTTTAAGTGCAGAAAGACAACGAAAGAAAAAATGTGTTATGAAAAAAAGAAAAAAGGGTTTCCAAAGGGGAAAAAAAAAAAAAAAAAAAAAGGGATGAGTGAATTTTATACTGACTTTAGTGACAAAAGTCTTATGAAAAATATCCTGGAGAAAATTATGAAAATATAGAATGAAATGTGCAGCTCTTCCTAGAAGAACTTCTGGTCTTCTCCTTTTTCTTTTCTGAAGGAGATGAGTTCAGCTCTTACTGACTCCATCCTTTAATTGCAGTGAGAACTGCCTGAGGCTCAAGTTAGCATAAATGATTTGACTATGTGAAAGATATTAGTATGAAGCTGAAGGCAGAATGGAGAATACAAAGCCGAGCAATATCACTTTAGCAAAATTTTTTTTCAAGATTTAAAATGGTAGAGAATGGACCTTGCTGCTGAAGAATTACTGGCTGAAAACATTAGCCTAGGGAAGCATGATGTCCTTCACTGTACATCATTATCAGGTGTGCATCCATAATTCTAGTGGCAATGACAGTTTCTAATATAAGTTATTCTAAATTGTCACTAGTGACTTTGGAAAAAAAAAATCAGTATATGGGCAATATGAAAAAGAAATTGCAAAATGAACTACAAAAATATAATCATTGTATTACTGACATAACTATTATCATGATTCTTCTCTTTCACATTCCCAGAGATATTAAAATTTCAAATTAATTCTGAAATAGTAGTGAAGAGGCCCTTTTAGCTTTTGTCAATAACAGTAATTAAAACTTAGTATCATGAGAATTTATTAAATCAAAATTCTTAGCTTCTTAATCAATCCTTTTTTTTCTTTTTTTTCTTTTTTTTTTTTTTTGTGTCAGCTGTACCTTATCTGAGCCTGCACCTTAATTTAAGCTGTACCTTATCTGTACCTTATCTGAGCCTGCACCTTAATTTAAGACCATATTCAATACTCCAGCTCTTAACAGTATGTTTTTCTCTTTGGTAGAGGCTTTTTAGGAGAAAACCACTTGCCTCATTTCCAATCTGTACAAATACCAATGTCCCTCCCAGTATAAACCATTGCTCCCCTATAGCTCGCATGCCTGCTTCCACAGACCCACAGGTGAGGATAAGGGACAGGGAAGCTTCAAGAGGAACTTCAAAGAACTGATTTCCCCTGCCATTGCTACAAGCTAGAAGAGCAATTTTCTTTGTTGAGAGAGGCTGCTCCACAGCACTGTCTAAGGCATCCCTACTCCTTCCTTAACGTCAGCAGTAGCCACATGATGCTCTCATAATATTAAAGCCCCAAAGGCTGCTGAAGAAGGCAGTGCAGATCATACAGGTTGGGACTTAAAGCACACGAACACTACTCAGATAACATCTTTTTGTTTCTTCAGGAAAAAAGGTGTCATAAATCATTTGTTATATCATGTTGTTTATTCTACAATGAAGACAAACTCTGCCAGATATTGGGAGGGGGGGGGGAATTAAGACAGTTATACTGATAGTATATTTATTTTTAAGAAGGTTAATTTTTCATATTGAATGCATATATGACTTGAATGTCCTATACATGTATCCACACATTTGAATATATTGACTAGACATAATTTTCACACCGTACAAGTTCATCCAAAGCTCATTTGAGGATAAGCCAGACAGTTAATCAAAAGAAAATCCATGCTATACTTTCTGCCTTACTGGGTGCCCTCTGCCTAAGTGCATTATTGTAGCTATGGGGGATGCTGCCTCAATACCCCCATTTCCCTCCTCCCCTTGTGATAAAGAACAGAGGAAGGAAACCTCTGTCCACTTATTGTCTGATCTTGTTAAATAATTGGTATTTTAAAAGCTCATAAAATTATATTTAGAGATCTCTCTTTAGTAAAAAGAGAAGCAGGCTTACAGTTGTGTGTTATCAAGCTTCTGAACATAACTACCTACTTTGTCCATATCTTCAGTCAACTCAATCAAATAAACAAATACAATCAGAATTTATGTTCGTGAGAAATGTCGCAAACCAATTTTACAGTGGGTGTTTGGAAAAGCTTTCAAGAATGCAAGTAGTGACAAAATCTCTATGGCATGGCAGCAGGCCCTCTGTGTGACTCCATGAAGGCTGGCAGATGGCAAACAAAGGAGTCAAGGGACTAGTATTTCACCAAAAAAATCAAGTTGACAGATCTGAAATAAAAAGTGTGCACTGGTCCTGATAAGATGGCAAACAGCCAGAGTATATAGCATCTCTGCTAGCATCTCATTTATATTTTTATTGTTACTGATTTATTTATTTTAGAATGCAAGTGGAAAAAAGAAACAAAATAAAATAAACCTAGTGAAATAAACCTCTTTTCATCTTATCTGATTACACAGAAATGGAGGCTAGGACAGGCTAAAAATAAAGTGAACAAATAAATGAATAAATAAATAAAACCCTGATGCAGTAGTTTGGTGATGTAATGTGGAAGATAGACTACATGAACTGTGGGGTTTTTTTATGAATTACTATGTTGTCAACCAATATTCTTATTTATTTATTTATTTATTTATTTATTTATTTATTTATTTATTTATTTTCATGAAAGAAGAATAGAAGAATCCAGATATATATCCAGATCTTTTTTTTAAAAAAAAAAAAATTATCAGAATGGTGAGGCATAAAAGAAAAGAGAATAAATATAGATGTGACTGCATCAAACAGATAGATAGCTAAGAGTGCAGTTTAAAATATCCATAGCACAATGCGAGGATCAAAATATGTGACCACGTATGAAATAAGTAGTGTTGGTTAATTGTGACTAAATTAAATGCAGCAGTGGAATTCAGAGTCTAAGTTCTAGGGGAATAAGATTCTTATGACTTCTGCTGGATTACTTAGTTATATACTTTCTTTTTTCATAAGCAATTTCATTCATTCTGTTCAGCTAACACGACAACATCCATGAGGAAGCCTATTCTAGAAAATTGCTCTATATGTTTTCAACAATTAAGGTCCGTGTCCGTATTAAGTCATGCTTTAACTCTGAAATAAATAGTTATACCAAAAGTAATTGACTTTTATGTTATAATAAAATTATCAAGCTCCATTTCAGGCCATATTTCATGCTACCACCAAACCATTAAAGAAAGATCCTCTTCCTATGCTAGAAATATTGTCATAATTTCTCACCTAAATTTATTCATGGTCCATTTTTATCTATTTGCTCATATGTTGAACTGTTACCGAGTTATTTTTCCCTCTTGGGCACTTATTTTGGAATGTCAGCAAAACCTAAAAGTAACTTAGAGGGTGTTCTGATCAATTAAATAAGCCAAGTTTTCTGTTAGGTACCTGTTAGGTACATTTTGCATTTCTACAACCATTGTATTATCAACTGCAAATATGTACCTGTCTGTCTTGTCGCAGCAGAGCTGCTACGGAAACATATTACTAAGAGACCTCACATTAGATTATATCAGCAGCTAATAAGCAAGGAAGGTGACACTTTTGTACATATATGCATATATTTCCCATTTGCTTGTGTTTCTATTCCATTTTTACTGTATTTATTTTTAAGGCCTTAATCACAGAAATCAGTCTATATAACCAGTTTACCACTTGTTCATGAAAGCACCTCTTTTTTTACTTGATATACCATGAAATAAAACTCAGTATTCAAAAATTACAGACGCTGTCATTTGATGTCTATGAATCAGGTTTATGATCTATTTAAAACTAATTTATTTTGCTGTAACTCATGTTAGACATTTGAATAATGAAAGGGACAAAGAAAGTATAGAAATAATATGAAGTCATGAAGAACATCAGATGTGAGAAGAAGCACCAGCTACATGAGGGACAGAAAAGCTATGAAGAGAATGTATTTGTTACTTTAGTAAAGTAAGAGAAAAATTATATGCATTATGTATAACTACACATATCTGTGTATACACATATATAAATACACATTAGATGATACATGCATGATACATGCATATGGTGCTCAGTAACGATGTAACAAAAAAAGACAAATTTGTGTCCCTCTTTCGTATGGTAGTGATATTTGGAAAACTAAACACAATTTTCATATTTGGAAATGATACAATAATGTTTTTCAATTTTCTCAAAAACAGAAAATACACATAAAAAGAACAGAAGCTTTGAGAATATTTTTTTCAGTAAAGTTACTCTGTTGCAAATAAAAATAACTTTTTTTTCCTTTAAACAAGAAAAGATGGAAGTAATTATTGTTTTTACAAATAGTTTCAAGCATTAATGAAGTTCAGGAAGAACCAAACAATGAAACAAAGTTACATATACACTTGTGTGTACATATTTGTGTGTGTATACATATGTGCTTATTATATTACATATTATGTGTATTATGTAATACATATTATATATTATGTATTGTATGTATTATGTATTACATAAATACATATTTATGGGATTTTTGTGTGTGTATGCATGTATGTGTGTTTTATGTATGCATATATGTTTGGGTGACAGAGCCCAGGAACAGGCTGCCCAGAGAGGCTGTGGAGTCTCCTTCTCTGGAGATCTTCAAACCCGCCTGGATGCCACCCTGTGCCCTGTGCTCTGGGTGTCCCTGCTGGACCAGGAGGGTTGGACTAGACGATCTCTAGAGGTCCCTTCCAACCCTAAAGATTCTGTGATTTTGTGATATGTTCATGGGAGTGGATATTATAATATATACAGGTGCATATTGAGAGAGATGTGCTTGTGTGTATAAATCAATATATATATGCACACACATGCACACACATTTAAAGGCCTCATTTACAGTTAGGTACTTAAATAATCTTAACTTGCACGTAAAAATCTAAATATCAGATAATTTCCATTTACTATATAGCATAATAAATGGGAAATAGAGCCAAAAAGATCATTAAAACAGTTAATTACAATTTGGATCTTATGCACAGTTTCACAAATCAAAAAAAGGCAGGGTCTTGCTTTCCTCCGTACAGTAGATTAAATGTTACATTAAATGAGATGCAAACAAGAAGCAGCAGGAAAATAACAATGTGGACATCTGTGTAAGCAGCTTCCTGAAAGAAATTTTGACTTCAGCTATATAAACGAGTATCACAGAGCATAGTCGAGGCTAGACTATTAACCATAAAAGCTCTTATATTTTTTAATCTTCCTATTTAAATCCAAATGCTAACCATTTACAGTTCTAACATACACCACACTGAATATTTACAGTGGGATTTTAACAGTAGTATTTTTAGTAAATATTGAATTAAAATTGCTAGATATTACCATTCATTTTGATATTTCAATGTTGAGAATAAAAAGAATTTTAAGATTATAAACTCCTAACTAGTTATCTAAAATTTTATATTAAATTTCCTCTCATATTTAATGGGATTAATAAAAAAAAAATCATCTATTGGGTAGAAAAAGATTTCTCATAAATAGTCAAAGCTCAAAAGACAAATTATATTAAAATATTCATACCAAAAATACATGATAAGACAGAATTTACAAGGCAATTATGTGCAATAAGCTCAGATAAAACAAAGATCACATTTATATTTTATTCCCTGAATCATATGGAAATGTTACTTGACCACAGCAATACAAGTTTTATTTTTTTCTGAGCAAAGCTCAAACAGGTATGCTTAAGAAAGATTCTGTTAAGTAGGACTCTCTTAGGTATGATTCTTTTCTAAAAAAATTTTCATATCTCCATTTAAAATGAATTTTTATTTATTTTGTTAATTATTTTCTTAGGTATTGTGTTCCATGCTTATAGTATCTAGACCAGACTGCATTCTTAGATGATATATTTAAAAATAAATACACCCAGTAAAATAAATAGACATTTGTTTCTATGTGGATTCAGAAGTGTTTTATCTGTCAACTAGAGAAAGAAATTTGATTTGAAAGGAGAAATCTAGTCATTAATCAGTGAAAAGAATTTTTAAAAGTTTATTTTGGAAAGACAGCTATCCAGAAATTTGGCATATTTGCCAAACAGTATTTTTAAAGGCTACAAATTAATTCTGAAAAAAAAAAAAAAAAAAAAAAAAAAAGTACAGACACACAGAGAGTACCAAGATACGCTGAGGAATATCGTGCACACATAATCAATATAGGTATACACCAAAATCAGAAGACAAACCTAAGTTTGCCTAAGCCTTCCTTCATGTGTATGAATTATTCATATATGAATGGATTATACAGTTTGTCATAACCACCCATTTACCCCCTCAGGTAAACTCTTAGAGAAGGAGATATCTGATTTGTTTGCTAATTTTTAAGCCCTTGTTTTCAGTATCCACTAAATATCCACTAAATAAAGCATGAGTTTCCTGGTAAGGCTTTCTATGATGCTTGTCTATATAATATCTGAACACCTAATGAAAAAATTGATACATCTTCAAAAGAACAATATTCCAGTCAACGGAGTCTTCTACTCCGAGAAAAAGCTAGTGCTAAGAAATCTAGAAATTTTAATTTTCTAGTGTTTCTTCTCCCCCAAAACACTCACATTCATGACTTAGAGACTACAGTTCAATTTTTGCTACATGATATAATTACCAAAAAGAGATGCAGTTATTAAAAAGACCTTCCAGGAAGTATTTAACTCAAACTACTCAGACACAGTCAGAATAAAATATTGAATGAGCAGGAACGATGACCAATGTGTTTCTTAGTGGCATGATTAATACAAACCCATCCTCACAGCTTATGCGATCTGTTGAGCAAATGCCCCTTTTTCCCTGGGGATGCAAGGACTCTGGATCCTATTTAAAAACATTTCACCAGAGAAGAAATTCAGTAATGAAATTAAAATGAGTTCAACCATGAATCGATTAAATTTACTAGAATAAATGTACTCAACGCTGCCTTTAGAGCATATTTATTCAATGGACAATTGCCATTTAGCAATTGCTCTAGAGAAAAAAAAATCCCATTTAGTTAATGAATTGCATGCAAGTTCAGCATCTAATGGAAGGAATTCATCACAATACACGAGATTATTGCACAGCAGAGCACAGTATTCATAGGGAGTGTATTAATACTGTTTGTTTTAGATGTTTAACATCTAGTGCCTATCACTGTAAGAAAACATATCTTCTCTCTATGGCCTATTCAGCAAATGCTGGTCTCCATGACAGTGAGCTATGAGTCTAGCAGTTCCTCATCCCAAGAATCTGACTGAGAAGCCAGGACTCTTTGGGGATTTACGTGTCCTGAACTACAAAATGCCATTTTCAGGAAAGGGATTCGTCACCCTCCTCTCCACCACTGCACATTCCTGCTATCATCCTATCCCTACATATTCAGCTCAGTCAAATACATAAAATGAAGTATTGATAATTAAATAAGATAAGGCAAAAAACCCTCTGCTGTGTTTTTAAAGAAAGAAATAGAATGAAAATGAATAACCTTCCACATGGAAAAACAGAAATCCCTGAATCAATGAAGCAGCAGGCACATTATTCCTGATAGCATCTTTGTTATCAGAATAGGACGTTCCATATTCAGCTACTACACTACAGAGAGGAAAACATTTCAAATACCTTATAAACATAGGGTTTTTATATTTAGGGTACCCTAAATACTTAATAAATTACTTTGTAATATCTTTTCTTAATAAATATAATGGATATCAATTTAAGTGGAAAAATGCCTTGAAAAAATTGATTCAAGTAACAAGAAATCACAGATACTATTAGATAACTATTTCAAGAATCCTTTTTTTTGTTCGTTGCAGACTCTGAAATATAACACACAGTGGTATTCAATACCATTTCTTGTCTGGTTTTAACAATCATCTGCATATCAATATCTGCATACCCTGGGCAAGAAGTAGGATTACAGCCCTGGACTTCAAGAGAGCCAACTTTGACCTCCTCAGGGAGCTCCTTGGAGAAATGCCCTGGACCAGGGTCCTAGAAGGAAAGGGTGTCCAGGAGAGATGGCTTATCTTCAAGCGCCACTTTCTCCAAGCCCAGGATCAGTGTATTCCGACCAGTAGAAAGTCAAGTAAGAGGGGCAAGAGACCTGTGTGGATGGGAAAGAAGCTGCTAGGGAAACTTAATGAGAAGAAAACATACGTTAGGTGGAAGAAGGGCCAGGCCACGTGGGAACAATATAGGAATGTTGTCAGGGAATGCAGGAGTGTGACAAGGAAGGCCAAGGCCCTCTTGGAATTAGAACTAGCGAGGGACGTCAAGGATAACAGGAAGGGCTTCTACAAATACAYCAGCAGCAAGAGGAAGACTAGAGAAAATGTTGGTCCGCTGCTGAATGGGGAGGGTGCATTGGTAACGGAGGATGTGGAGAAGGCAGAGTTACTAAATGCCTTCTTTGCCTCAGTCTTCTCTGCTAAGGCTGGCCCCAGGAACTACAGAGCCTAGATAGGGCTGACAACTCTTAGTGTCCCAGACACTAAGGAAATGAGAAGGGACTGGAGAGAGGAAGACTTGCCCAGAGTAGAGGAAGACTTGGCTAGAGAGCACCTGAGGAAACTCAACACCCACAAATCCATGGGCCCCGATGGGATGCACCCCAGAGTGCTGCGTGAGCTGGTGGATGTCATAGCCGAGCCGCTCTCCATCATCTTTGAAAGGTCCTGGAGAACGGGGGAGGTGCCGGAGGACTGGAGGAAAGCCAATGTCACCCCAGTCTTCAAAAAAGGCAAGAAGGAGGAGCCGGGCAACTACAGGCCAGTGAGCCTGACCTCTGTCCCTGGGAAGGTGATGGAGCAGGTCATCCTGACTGCTGTTTCTAGACACATGGAGGAGATGAAGGTGCTCAGGAGTAGCTAGCATGGGTTCACCAAGGGGAGATCATGCTTGACTAACCTGATAGCCTTCTACAATGGGGTGACTAGATGACTAGATGAGGGCCCCCCAGGGTGGTGTCCCCCAGGGGTCAGTCCTTGGTCCGGTCCTGTTCAATTTATTCATTAACGACCTGGATGAAGGGATGGAGTGCGCCCTCAGCAAGTTTGCTGATGATACCAAACTGGGAGGAATAGCTGACAGCCCTGAGGGCTGCGCTGCCATCCAGAGGGACCTGGACAGAGTGGACAGCTGGGCAGCGAGTAACCTCATGAAGTTCAACAAGGGCAAGTGTAGGGTCCTGCACCTGGGGAGGAATAACCCTAGACACGCGTACACGCTGGGGACCGACCTCCTGGAGAGCAGCCCCGCAGAGAGGGACCTGGGCATGGTGGACGACAAGTTGACCATGAGGCAGCAGTGTGCCCTCGTGGCCAAGAAGGCGAATGGGATCCTGGGGCACATTAAGCAGAGCGTCTCCAGCAGGTTGAGGGAGGTGATTCTGCCCCTCTACTCAGCCCTGGTGAGGCCGCACCTCGAGTACTGTGTGCAGTTCTGGACTCCCCAGTGCAGGAGGGACGTGGAGCTGCTAGAGAGAGACCAGCGCAGGGCCACGAAGCTGATTAGGGGCCTGGAACATCTGCCCTATGAGCAAAGGCTGAGAGAGCTGGGCCTCTTCATCCTGGAGAAGAGAAGACTGAGAGGGGACCTGATTAATGTATATAAATATCTCAAGAAGGGGAGTGAGGAGGAGCAGGCTGGCCTCTTCTCAGTGGTGGCCAGTGATTGAACTAGAGGAAACGGCCACAAATTGAGGCACCAAAAGTTCCACAGGAACTTGAGAAAGAACTTCTCAACAGTGAGGGTGACAGAGCACTGGACCAGGCTGCCCAGAGAGGTGGTGGAGTCTCCTTCTGTGGAGATCTTCAAAACCCGCCTGGACACCACTCTGTGCCACATGCTCTAGGAGACCCTGCGTGTGCAGGGGGGTTGGACTAGATGACCTCTACAGGTCCCTTCCAACCCTAGCCATTCTATGATTCTATGATCAAGTATAATGGACATATAACTGATCAATACATACGGTGGTTGATGGGTGGTAAGTTGTAATGGCAAGTTAGAAACGCAGTAATCAAGATGAAACTGTAGAAAATGCAGTCTCTGAGTGAGATCCAGTTAAACTATATCTCATGTTTAATATGTCAGCAGGTCAGGATGGTTACTCCATCACAAACATTTGTAGTTCATTATAACGTATTTGCAAGCAGAGGTAGAGATTATCCTTGCAAGTTTTGAGCTAAGTGGCTATGATCTCACAGTAACATATATTCATATAGACCTACCCTCATTAATCTACTGATTCATGAAATTATATTCTCTTTTTCTACTTTTATTACTAAATAACTTCTCACATATAGGAGGATATGATATTTAATCTCCCAACAGTTATTTGTCTTAAAACTAGAGTTTTTATAGCCTCTAATATTAACTGAAGTTAACGGTTTCTCAGAACATGTATGTTTTTAAGGTACTCAGAATTTTAGTCAGTATAAAAGGAAAAAGCACATTTAGAGTATTTAGTACTTAATCATTCATCCTTACCATCACAAGTTGGGAGAGGATGACTCCACCAGTGGTTTTTTTCACATAGCAAAGGCTCTTCATGACTCAGCCTATAACCTGGATCACAACTAAATGAAACAGTGGAACCTATAGAGAAGTCATGTCCATAACGACGTCCATGCACAGGTATGCCAGGATCCAAGCAAGAGTAAGTATTAACAGTAACACCTGATTAAAAAAAGAAAAAAAATCAGCATGCAGTCAAAACTATCACTGTGTTAACCATAGGCATTATGAGAGCCATTTCTTATACTTCAAAATGGATGAGAACTTAGCCAATCAGTTCTCCAAAACATACAAGATGAAGTATATCAATGAAGTATACCAGTGCGGGCTGTGACAGTAAAGAATTTTAAATTATTTCTCTGAGATAAACAACTAACACTTTGAAATACATCTTCATAAGACATTTGCTAGAGTTCCCAATAACTTTAATAGACCAAATTTTATGTGACTGAAGTCTTCTCCACTTATAACTGTCCTTATCATTAGTGGTCAGGAATAGTGTAAAATAGTGTTAATTAAGTGTTAATTAAGAAGGTATGAGAATTTTCTGGTTGCAGTTGTTGTCCCAACGGCTATGAGAATCAAACAAAAAATAGTTAGAAAACCATGTGTTCCAGACCTTTAACATATCTAAAAGATTAGACAGTAATTTCAAAACTGTTCTTTCACATGAAAATGTGAAGAGATTTTCACATTTATAAAATGATAAAAAAGATATATTTAGAAGCATAAAATTCAAGGGTCTGGTCATATATCAACATATATGATCCATAGAAAAATCACAAAGATATAATATTTTACAGATATTTTCTAAGGTATACCACATTTTACCACAATAATCTGTATATTTCAGATTTATAACAAACAAAGGCAGCTTTTATATACCAAAGAATCCATAATCAACCAAATCACTAGGTTGATTTTAAGCTGATTATTGTAAATTACATTTCTTACTAATCTAAGTGAGAGCTGTAGGAACATCAACCAGGTCAGTAATTCAGGTATTTGCCATATATTTTCATGATCCTACTGATTTTGTGCAGTTTTATACATAAAAAAAATGAATTGTGCCAATTGCAAAAATATAAGACTAAGGAGGCATAAAAACCACATCCAGAAGACTTACATTTGATTCCAATTCCCATCTTCTGAGTCTTAAAGCATGCAGCACAAAAACAATGTCATTACAATATAAAACAAATTTCCAATCATTATTTTGCCTTTAATGTCAACAAATCTTTTCCAGTTGGAGAAATGGGAGGTATGATTCAGGAATTTACTATGGAAGAGACCAATAAATCTTTATGTACATATATACAAACAGACACACACATACATATTCATTTATGACAGGAGCAAGCAGAAAAGGGGAAATCAAATCATACAGTTCAGAATGACTTACTTTCATAGTGAATCTTGAATCCATTGTTGGAACGACTGTTATCAGTAGTAAAGAGAAGATAAATGAAATTGCTGCTACTGAATAGGAACTGTGGGACCTGTGTACCATTGTAAGATCCCAGAAGTGGTGATAATAAATTTGGTCCATCATGGACTTCTAAAACATCATAATTCAGTTCTGTCTGAAATCTAGAATTAAGGAAATACAACGCATACAAATATAAGAAGCAATTAAAACAAGCTTAACAGACATAAAAACTATGCAATATATAAAAATTCATGCTCATTTCCAGAATAGTTTCTAGTAAGCTGCTTTGTATTGCCAAGAACAAAAGCAAAAAGATCATGGCTTGCTAGCATAGATTAATATCACCTTTATTTAATACTTTATAACATAAAACAACTTACCACTATCTTTTTGTAAAAATTAAATAAAAGTTAAAAGGACATGTTGGTATGTTCCCTTATTACATCAGTTCTATTTAGCACAAAGATCACAGAAGTATTTTATATTATCAGAGAATCCTACTTCAAATTTAGAAGCAGGCTTGTAATTATTTAACCCCTCTGTGAGACACCTAAACTTGTTCTAACTGAGGAACTTGCTTTGTCCACAGTAGCAGTAGAAATAATAGCAAAGCAAAAAAAACAAACAAGGAAAAACAATTTGTTTAAAAAGCTCTGCAAAGGAGAATATCCCTTTATAGAAAGTATCTATGCTGTCTTTGGGAAAAGCAGCGTGTGAGAGTGCTACTAGATACCTTCTTGCTCGTCTTGTTTTACATGGTGTTAGCAAGCCCAAAATGTCTGCAATCTGTTTTTGCCTATTTTGTCTCTCACTTGCTACGGCAGATCTTACATCAATCATAGAGCTTTAATGGACTCTCGGATGGATTATTGAAAAGCTCTTCCAGAATTAAGAGGAAATAATTAACTTCAGGATACTATAAATTCCCTTCAGACATTCCTAACTCTCTCTCCAATTCAGTTAGATGGCTAATTCAGTTTTGTGAAATCTATTCAAGGAAGTATATGCCAAGGTACAGAAAAAGAACTATCAGTCCAAGATCTAAAGGACCTGGCAAAAGAAAAGAAGCCAAATGAAACCTTCAAAGCTAACTATCCCTGTCCTGTTTTAAAAAGGAATATAGAAGAAGTCCATAGAATATAATAGGGAGTTAAAGAAAGAAATCATCATGAAACTAGAAGCAGGAGAGCTGAAAGTTACTTTTTTCTTGCCTTTTTTCTCTTTTTGTATTGAAGTCATAGTGACATATGTGTTGCTGAAATGTTGAAAAACTGGGCAGTAAATTATTTCTTCCAGATTTTTTTTTTGTTGTTGTTCATTAATCCATACAGGAAAGAAGAAGTCTTAAAAAGAACTAATTTTGATTTTCTTTGTTCCCTTAATTCCCTTATCAAAAGCATACTTAAGACAGAAACCAAAACTACATCTGCCTGGACATCTCCAACATCTCATAAGTAGCTGTCAGGCCAGGAAAGCAATAAAGAAAATACGTAGTCTCCAAAGACAAGAATGATAACATAAACTCACTTAATGAGTTAACATTGCTTAAAGAATACACACAACAAGCAACACAATCAACAGAAAAAAGAAATTGATGAGAAAGAATATGCAAGCAACCAGAAAAAGAGGGGACAGGTTCTAAAGAGAGGGGCTGAATGAGTTGTGAAGAAGGGATTATGTACTATGCCTTTGCTTATTTGTCTCAGAAAAGTGATCAGTTTAAATATAGTTTGTACAGTCATTACAGCATTTCTTATAATTCCCTCATTGAACATCTTTTCATTTGATGATCAGCCTGACTATCTGATAATTTGCATATTACCTGGTTAGTGTCTGGTGCATTTAAGATTGATTAGGAAATTGATTAAGAAATCATTTGTGCTCCTGATGGAGTAATGTTCTTCCCTACTTAATTAGCCACTATTCTTTAATTAATCTGGATGGCGTCATTTCTATGTGCAGATCATTCTCACAGAAAACCTACAAACATTCAGTCAACCAGACAGGAACGAGACAAAGTTTACCACAGGAGGAGACAGCTTTTTTTTTTTTTTTATCTTCTTTGCACAGATGTAGCAATTTTAATACTTAGAACATGCATCTTCTCTGCTAAGAGACATCCTATCAACTCAGAGCAGTGTTAGGATTCGAGCAGAACAGCCCACCTCACAGAGTCTTCTCATTAATCAAATGTGACTAGTACTCCAATCAGCAGCTTGATGACTAACATCCTTAGCATTTAAATACTCATAATTAGGCTTCATGATAAACAATACATTACAATGAAGAATGGCATGCATTTCAACTCAGCTTGTGCAGACAGTGACTTAAAGAAAAAAATCAACAGAAAATTCATTGATAGTCACAGAACAAAATCTGTGCTAGTCCACAGGGAAAACCTGAAAGTGCATGAAAGAAAAATTGATAGATCATTTCTCTCTATGGATGTTTTGTCTTTTTTACTAAGTCATATGCTCCATGGCACAGAAACATTTTGTCATACAGACATCAAAGTTTACAGTTTGCCCATATGCAAGGTGTAGGGAGATGGGAGATACAAAGTGAATTGAAATTACTAGGAAGGTGATAAATTGAAAAGTGATATTAAGAGAGCATTCTGCAAGGAATTTGTACTCACTGTTTCAAAAAATCATAATGAAAGAATTTAAAAGTTCTTGATGTGACAATTTTTTTTCTATGACAGAGACAGCAAATATAATATTTCAAATATCTACATGTATCAATTGGAATTCTTAGTATTTGCATGAAGAAGGGCTGGAAATGGTGTTTTTCATTGTTTCTTTTTGAGGACAAAGGTAAAGTGGCCTCAGAAAATCCTGAGGTAGTTTATGCAGTCTTTACTGGTAAGATCAGCCTTTAGGAATCTTAGACCCTTGAGATCATGGAGACAGTCTGGAAAAAGAAAGACTTCAACAGGCTGGAAACATGGGCATAGAAGAACCCCATGAAATTCATCAGAGGAAAGTGCAGGGTCCTATATCTCAGGAGTAAAAAACCCATGCACCAATACAAGTCATCAGCTGACCTGCTGAAAAACTGCTCTACAAAGATGGAGCTGAAAGCTCTGGTGGAGCGAAAGTTGAATATGAGCCAGAAATGTGCCCTTGCAGCAAAAAAAATGTCCAAGAGGAACCTAAGTTGCATTAGGAAGAGTATTGCTAGCAGGTTGAGGGAGGTGATCCTTCCCCTTTACTCAGCCCTGGAGAGGCTGAATCTGGAGTGTGTGTGTCCAGCTTTGGACTCCCAAGTGCAAGAGAATCATTGACATACTAAAGCAAAAAACAAAGGTCCACTAAGATGATTGAAGGACTGAAACATCTTTCATGTAAGAATGGCTGCATAATTTCTTATAGCAACACAGTTACCAGTAAGTTAAACCTTAAAAACAGACAAAAATGTTAACGAGTGCAGACACATTCAAATATATGTAAGAAGATAGGATGTTCAACAGCTTTTCACTGTATCAGAAGTGGAAATTACACTGCAGATAAAAGCTATGCTTTGAAGGCACTAAGGTGTATTGCAAAATTCTATTCAATAATACAATCACTTCATTTCAGACAATGTGCAAATTAATTTTATAATAGAGCTAATAATCTTCTGCTTCTGGGCATAAAGTAAACAATATTAAGTAAGAAAAACATTAGTCAAGACCTTTCAAATGTAATTTTGATGGAGTGTCCTGGTTCAGCTTCTATTACCCACTCACAATTCAAGGAGTCTTTATAATACCCTGGCCAGCCTGGAGAGAGGATTATTCCACTGGGAGATGAAAAATGGCCACCACATGGAGCTAAAAATGAAACAAAGACAAAGGTATAATTTATAGAACACATATTTTTTTCAATTCGTTATTATTACTTTCAGTACAAGGCATTCATAGTGAACACATTTAAAAAGTTCAATTGTAAGATGCAATAAGCCTTTAAAGATGACATAAATTGTACAAGGCTAGGAATTACATTAAGAGAGCCCTAAAACAATAAAATAAACTATGTTCCATTAAATGCTGGCAAGTGCTATTATACTGTATCCTTATAGATACAATCTACTTTCCTATAATAAAAGATATGCACCAAACAAACTACTTAAAAACTGTTGTTAACTCCTGTTTCTACTTGTGAACATAGATATTAGAAAAATACATGGAGAAGTTTTAATTGAGTGTCATCAGAAACTTATTTATTTTACTTTTGACATGGTTCCACAGTGTGAGCACAAACACTTTATTTGCCATGTTGGCAGCTCAAATTCCTCAGTCATGAAGAAGACATACTTACCATTCTACAGAATTAGGTAATATTTTAAAAACATTTTATAAATATAATAAATATTTATATTTAATATTGTAATACAAACACAGATATTAGAAATAGCACGTGATATTTCTCTAAGAGATAGAGAGTAAATATGAATTAGGCAAATTGAATGAAAACATAACTCAAAACAGAGTAGTTTGCAATCATCTCTGAAGTTTTGCAATGATTTAATGGCACAGTAATTACAGGATTAATCTCCACAGGTGTATGCAGAGATTCAGTATATTTCTTTGACAACAGCTCTTAAATAGTTGACAAGAATCTGGCACAGAACAAAGGAAGTTCCCACTAGCTGATCAGTGGCAAGAAAGTCACAGAGAGGAAAATATATTCTCAGAAGGTGTGAGCATTTTTGCCTGATGTTGACTTTAGTTATTGAGACCACTAGTTCATCCCAAACATGACATCACTTTGCAGATAGGATGGCTTAAGAGTCCTGGGAACTGATATTTTTAAAGGAGAGATGCTTTAAGTAAAGTCTTGCAAAACCCAGTGCAAGTTCTTCATTTCATGTGTGCATGCAAACCCGTTAAATCTGAGCAAGATAAGTTAAGTTGTCATCAGACTTAGATGAGATTATCTTCAT
Organism: Eudromia elegans; assembly: GCA_003342815.1. Lineage (NCBI taxonomy): Eukaryota > Metazoa > Chordata > Aves > Tinamiformes > Tinamidae > Eudromia > Eudromia elegans. The sequence continues at coordinate 1,705,383 of PTEX01000120.1, forward strand.
TGGTATGGAGGCGTGAGGAAGAGACTGTAGGAGTGCTTTGATGCTAGTTGGCTGTTTTTTGGTTTTTTGGTTTTTTTTTTTCAGTGAGAGATAGTTATTCCCTAAATATAGAAATAATTCACAGAATTATCTTAAATTCCAGACATGCTAGAAAATGCAGTGATTCTATCACTATTCTATCACTAGAAGTACTAATGTTTTTAAAATAGATTACAAAAATCATAATGTTTTTCTGGCAATTTAAAATGTCTAGCATAGTTTATGAATTGAATATATATTCAATATGGTAAATTGAATATATATTATACAATCTATGTATAAACATTGACAAAAATACATATTTCTACATACACATTATTGCATATGCATGATTATACATAAATATACACAAATATGCCAAGTGAGCACCTCCTTGCTCTACAAGAGACAGGATAGAAAAGAACACAATCTCTGAACATATTTTCCTCTAGAAGAACAAAATAAATTTTCCTCATGTTACAGAATTAGACTAACTAATTGTAATTATTTATTCTGGGGTCAGTTTAATTTGTCAAGTACTTGACCCTAAACCAAACTTTTTCAACTCACTGAAGCACTTGCAAATTGGCATCCTTGAGTGAATCCATCTACTTCAGTAAAAAGATTTAATTTTCATAAATAAATAAATAAATAAATAAATAAATAAATAAATAAATAAATAAAACAGATTACCTAGAATCTACATAGAAAAGCCTTCCCTGTTGCTGAAACTTGCATGAATGGCAATACTTGTGACCTCCTGAAGAGATCTTGCCAAGCTTTCTTTGGTGAAAATATGAGGTCTCATAACGTGAGAAGAATCTGATACTGTGGTAAGACCATAATGAAAAAGAAGAGTAAGGAGAATAAAATAGTTTAAGACTTGATTTTTGCTAGCTATCCTAGCTGAAAAAAATATTTAAAGCTTTATCTAGTGAACTGGTGATTATTTAGACACCTGTACAATGTAGGATATGTTACTTATTTTCTACAACAAATGCAATGTCTTTCAACATGGTCAACAAAGCAGCACTTATAAGTCTGGAGCTAAAAGCATTGCATGGAGCATGCTCTTAAACTGATGACCACAGCCTAAAATAATGAATAGTCTATTTCTTTTCATTTTCAGGAAATGATGACTGTTCTATGGAAAACAAAATCATCAGAATATATTCTCTAATTAATTCAAACAATTAATTCAAAATTAAATCAAATCTTTTTGATCAGACATATGTATATTCCAAATGAGGTGGATAACAAGCAACATGAAATATTTATTAAAAAAGTGATAGATAAATATTAGGGTAAATGCATTTCCCTACAGAACAATAAATGCATGATAGATTTAATTGCTGCCATAAGCTCCTTTACTTATTGCTAATTAAGGATTTGTGAGAGGATTTTCAGCCCAAATTAGGCTTGTCAAGCTTCCCAGAATTTGAACTCTCAGTAATTAACATAAATACTTATGTTTAGTTTCATGATATCTTTTTTAACAAATAATCGGCTGACGCTATATTTCACCAAACTTCAAATTTCACATAAAGTTCATATTATCAAGCTAGCTAATTTTCCTCTGAAATTCATTTCATAAAGTCTATATTTAACAGTCTGTATTTGATTATCAGGCTCATTGGATACACACAAGTATTTATTTATATCATATTTATCTGTGTATCAGTAGATAGTGATATTTATATTTGCTTAATATTTCCTTCTTTGATTGAATAAAAAGCTTATATGAGTGAAGCATGCACCTTACAGATTTTCTACCTAGCTGCATGCAATAATGACTTGTCACTTATTTCTAGACACAAGGTGCTAAAAAGCATTCCGTATTCATTTCACAAAGCAAATGAGATTTTTGTCAGGAGATCTTCTGAATATTAGGACATAACTTGACTTCTGCACAGTTGCAGTTAATAATTATTAAGTTAACAATTATTATTAAAAAAATTATTGCATGAAGATTTAACACTGACTTGATACAGTTACAATTAAAGCCAATAGCTAGACTTAAACTGATTTCTTAATGAATAGGTCAGGGACTTCATTTACTGCAGGAAAAAAAAAAAAAAGGGATAGGAAGTTAATTCTGCTCCAGCAATAGTTAGATGAATAAATACACTAATTAAATGTGTGATTTATAACTTAATGTATTCTTCCTAAACAGGTGGAAAAAATACGATTGTCACAGCTATTTATCTAATTAAATTCTAGAAGGCACTCAAATTTTGCAATAGCTAGAATTATGTAAGCACCCAGTTAGAAAGAAAGCAGGAGTATCTTTCTTTAGGGGAAGAGAAAACTGCAACGTAATGTTTCAAAACACTGCTTGTTCAGTAGATATTTATGCATACAGCATTACACAAATGATAAAAAGAAATGAGCAAACTGGTTGAAAAGATCCTAATGTATTACCATTTTCAAAAAAATGTTATGCATACAGCATTTTTCCCCAAAAAAGAATAGCTATGTCTTAAAATTCATTTTTTTCTGTCTTAATACTATCTGCGAACTATTCTTTTCAATTAAGAAGAGAATAAGTACAGTATCCATCATTACCATACACCACTTCTTTTAGAACAGTTTAGGAGAGAAATAGGTTAGTAAAAATAAAGATAGAGCACTTTCTGGACCTCACCACTAGCAAAATTGGATTATTTTTGCTCTTTTTGACAAACTTTCAAATGGAAAATCATGAATTATTATATATTGACATGATTTTCATTTTTCTCCAATAAATTGGCAAGTTCATATGCTAAATTGAACTGTTGGAGGAGGCTTTTCATATTTTTAAGTACATAATAGCCAATTCTCCTATTACTGAGACAGAGTAGTTTTCTAAAAGCTGTGGAAAGTTCAGACTTTTATGCATTTTAGCCTTTATTTGTTTCTACCTCACTGATTGTTTTAAAACCATCTTCATCAACTTTTACTTAAAAGTCCTTTAGGCACACTACCTTCAGCAAATACTGTCGATCAAACAGCAAGGGTATTTCAATACATTACCATATCAGGAATGATAAAGGTAACTCTGTAACATTAAGCATTATTATATCTTATTGTAAAGCATTATTATATCTTATTGTATATAACCACATAGATGTTCATAATACATATGGAGCCTATAAGCTACAAAAATCAATCAGAAAGAACACCAGATGGTCCTATTCTGAACCACTGTACTAACAGAATTGGAATACAGAATTGCTAAATGTGTACAAACTAGCATTTTCTCACAAAATTTTCATGGAACTGCTACCAGTAATCTAAAGTTTATCTCCAAAACACAGAAAAGTATTATCTTACAAAACACACTTCTATGTATTTAAATAATATTTAAATAAATAATAATAAATAATAATTTGTACAATATTTGCCCACTATTAGCCCACTATTAGACTGTCTGCAGAGTAATTTCTCTTTGTATTTGGGATCTGACAATGATAAAGACTTTTTTCTTTTTTTTTTTTTTTTAAGAAAATCTACCTTTCTTACCCTTCCTCCGATTATGGTTCTTTCTGCAGCCTGCAGTGCAAAATTCATAAGATTTTTTTTTTGGCATTCAGCAGTTGGCTGATTTCCCAGACTTGGGAGCTTCCCACTTCATAGCTACAGATGGGTGACTGTGCTTATCTTGAAGAGCCTTACTTTTTAAAAAATAAAATGCTCCAGTCATTTTGCTAAGAGCATCATTTCTCCACCCTTTTTTTACACTGCTTTTTAGTCTGTGTTCTTTATTCCAGTTCTGTTCTACTTTTATTGTCAAAGCCATGCCCATGCAGGGTAAAAGCAAAATGCTGGAAATGTATCATAGCTGGAAGTGGTCATCAACAACAATCCTTTTGTCAAATGCAGGCCCACAACAAATATCAAAAGGCAATCTCAACCTAAGAGATCACACAAAATCATTTCATCATTTCAACTTATTTCCTGAACCACATTTATTATTAAGTGATTCTGTCCTATCTGCTGAAATAGGAATGGCCCAGCAGTAACCCAGCAGTTGCAATCAGTGTTTCTCAGGCAGCACGGAAAGCCTTTACCTTTGGCTTGATATGCATCATGAAGTGATGTGTTTAGGACTAGCAGGGGTCACCGTATGTGAACTGGCTATGTGTTCCAGGTAAATGTGTACACAAACCTGAATGACAGTGCAGATTTTTTTTTTTTTTTAATAAAAGAATATATCCTATCTTATCAGATCAACTACATTACCCTCTATCTTTAAGTTTTAACCTCAATTTTAAAAATATATTTAATTCTATAGCTGGCAAATACATTTGATTCATATATATTGATATTCCAATCTCTAGGATTCCACTGTACAGCACAGTTAGTATCTTGGACCACCTTTGCACCAGATTACCTTGTGCTAATTTTGTCTAGTGAAACAAAATCAACTTGTATATATGATACAGTAATAATTTATTACAGAAAGTAAACTGGACACAAAGTGTTGCATAGGATGTCACATTCATGTGCTAAAATTAAGCAAATTTTGTTAGACAGCTAGTTAAGTAGTGAAAAACAGAGATAAGTGTGTTTTGTTTAAAAGACAAAGAAGACAAACTATGTTTATAAATCAGATATTATATCCTTTTTGATAAAGTTAATAGAATTCTTTCAAAAAAAAAAGCAGCCAATGGAACTCATTTATTTATTTATTTATTTATTTATTTATTTATTTATTTATTTATTTATTTATTTATTTATTGAGATGAAAGGAAATAAGTATAACATTGTCTTTTAGAGGTGTGATGATAGGGAGTACCTAATTGGAATAAAGAGAAAGCAGTTGATAAGAGCATCTTCCAAAGCCCCCGTGTCACTTTGGATAGAAGAAAGGTTAGTTTCCAATAACTAGGAGCTCTCTCCATCTGAAGTTACATCTAAAACAAAACAAAGCAAAACTCCCGAAAGAACTTTTGAATAAAAATTTGAGAATAGACTTTATGATTGCTTAAGAATAGCAAGTGACAGATTGAAAAGGATTTAGAAATTTAAGCACATAAGCTGAAGAACAGAACTATTCAATATACTAAAATAAATCTAATCAAAAAACAGAATTATTTTTTTCTGATCTATTTCTTTCTCCAAGGTGTCAACAAGGCCAAACAGGTTACTGTCTGGGCTGGATTTCAAAAATACAGAGATAAATCTTTTTGGTGTACTGTTAACACCCCTAACTGTAGTTTATTATTCTGAACAGCTCCGCCATGGGAGAAATGCATGCTTTAAAAGAAAAAAGGCAGGATTGATTCTTTCAATAAAAGTGTTTTGGGGAACCTGAAGTTCCTCCCATACCAAATAAGAGCTATCTGAAAGCATGAATGACATAAACTTGTTCTCATTACTGGCATAATGTTGAGAGTTGAGCTTTCTTTGTCAGAACAGTTATACAGCAATGTTCACATCATTGATGTTTATGCCAAGTTGGACCACACTCTTCTTCCTCTTCCTATATGAGAGAAATTCACACCCGCAGACAAGACTGCAATATCATTTTATGCAGCATAAGACCATTTTGTTAAGAACTAGGTATTGCAAGCGCTTCATGCTACTCATCTGCACAAGTCTGAATTCCATTTGGTGACAAGTTATCTTACTTTGAATATTATTATTATTTATTGAAGAAATGTTATACATACCTCCACATTTTGGAATAGGTCCACTCCACATTACTTTTCCATCCATTAACATGCAAGTAATTGTTTCAGTTCCCTGTGTTTTAATAAATCCTTCCTCACAGATGACAGAAATTGAGCTCCCCAACTGAAAGTTGTCACCAAAACGGCGAGCATTGATTGGTACTCCAGGGTCAGGACACTCATTATGTCCAAATGCTTTGGGAAAAAAAAAAAAAGTTACTTATATTCTGAAGCAACAAAAGACATAAGTTTGGCCAAATCCAGAAAATGCATACTAATACAAAATAATGATTAAAATATGATAAAGTTATTACAGCATAATTCTTAATCTGGACAGCAAAGACGCTGGCAGACTTTCAGTGATGACTAAATCATCCTTTCCAACAGCCTATCCCACCCAAAGCTAAAACTGGGAAAGAAGCTTCCATCAGAAGGGTAAGCATTGTATTATAACATTATAGGGCATTTGTATTATAACAACTTTAGTTGTCTCTTGTATTTTTAACTCACTGTCATATCCATCAGAGACGTGCTGACCTCGGTGTGCCTGATATTGCCATAAACTATTTTACTTATTGAACTGAGAGTCCCTGAGCAGCTAGGTTTGCGTGACAGTGGGGAAAGAAAGCAAAGTAGAAACTTTAACCATAACTGTAACTACAGTCAAAGTAATTCCTAGCATATACAAATCTTTCCAAAATTTCAACTTTATCTATGAAGCACAATCTAGGAGAATAGACAAACCTATGTGCCTGCCAGAAGCAAGCAAAATCATAGATATGGTCATATCTTTAAAGGATTTCAAAGCATTAGCTAAAATTTATTTTGATTATTTTTCCATAATAAGACTGCATATATATTTTAACTACATATAGTTTAAAAAAAAATGATTTCTCAATAAGAATATCATTTGTACAATATCTGTTTTTCTCACTTGTGATGACCAAATTTTTGCCATATTGTTCTGCAGTTTTAATAATGTCTACCAAAAGAAATATATAAAGTATACTATAATCTTCACAAGTTTTTCCAAATTAAAACATTATTCGCAGAAACAAAATTAATTTCTTATAGCTTATTTTCAAAAGGGAAATTTCTTGATTTTATTACTAGTGCAGCCTATTCAACTTGCTGTTTAATTGAAAGTTGACACCTGAATTATACTAGTTTCCTTTTGCATGATTTGATTGCTTCCTGCACTATGCAAGGGTTCAAGAAATTTCACCAGATATTCAGACTGTGATTCTGCTGATAAAACAATCTTTTCAAAAAATATGACAAATGTAGAACTTTGAAGCATGTTATTGTAAAATATAAAATAGAGATATTTTTATTGTTAATGCATCTATTCTCACATTTCTTTAGAATATTGATTATGCAAATATTCTATGAGAAGCATGTGTTACATGACTTTCCTGAAAAGAGAAACCATCTTATGCTTTTCAACTCAAAATACTTATCAAACTAATAAGCAGTCTTTTTTACTTTTAAGCATTCTATCTGCAAAATATATCCTTATATTTTTACCATGAACTGTTAGTATATATGTATAAACAGTTAACTTTATATACATATATACATATATATGTATATGAAGCAAGGCAGTATCACACCAGTGATACCACTTTGCATATTTTGAAATTCTATTTGCATACTGGCTTCTTTTTTTAAAAAAATGAACTATTCCAATATCTTATTAAAGAGATTTCTGTGATGCTGCATTACAGAAGTATTAAGAACTACAATAAAGCAGGAGACATAAAGTGTTAATATATATACGTTTTGACTCAGAGAATACTACATATATTTGGAATTAAAACAGTTCTTCTCTGTGATTCTGTTAATAGTTCTCTACGTAGTTGGAAAATGGCATTCAAAAATGTTGTAGCTGCATAATTTCTGACAGGGGTTTAAACCCTTTTCAGTATTCTATGTAAAGTCCTAACATTCACGGATGGGACTGAATTACAGTTTCTATTACCAGCTTCAGATAACATAGATTTATTTTCAGTAGCACTAAATATAAGAATAGATAAAATTGTGATGTCAGATATAGTTTGCATGTGACACCAGTTTACTGAGGCTGTAAAACAAATGCATTTCTCTATATCTGAGAGAAGGAATTCAGAAGAGAGGCTCCTGTGGAAGTCATTGTACTGCAGAAGATGCCGGAGGTGGAAGCGAAGGACAACATTTTTCAGTCGTGGGCTCTTTCTCATCCTACCCTGGGAAGGCTGGTACTTCATGAGTAAAGCTCAGTCTGTCTATACTTCTGAGAAGCTTTATATTGGATCTGAAATACCATTTATATCTATTCCCCAAACTGAAAGAAAATGCAGGTAGGTGTAGATATATCCTTAATACTTTATCCACTAACAATAAGACAAAAAACTGCAGAAAAGGTCCTTGTACAATACTAACTGTAAAGAGAAGATCCAACTTTATTGATGTTTAGTCTCATTCGCTACCAAGATTGCACTCATATTTTAACTAGTACCTGGAAAAAAGCCAGAGAGTGTAATCATTGCAAAGGGTGAAGTACCTTCAGTTCTGATATTAACTCAGAAAGATGCTAAAACTTGCATTTTGTATCAACAAAAAAAAAAAAAAAAAAGGAAGAAAATTGCAGGAGAGGAATTGCAGCAACCTCAGGAATCACAGTGATTTCAGGATATAGAAAGACAGGAATCAAGCTAATCATAACTCATCTGAAGTCTGCTCTGAAGGGTCCCTAGAAATAGTGCCAAAAAGGAGTGGCCCACTGGCCTGAATAATTGTTTTGATAGATTGTCCTATAAAGTCTTAACTGTCAAATCTAGTAATGGCTTCTAGTAATGGCCTTTTCAGAAGAAAATATCAGAGAGAATCAAAAGCTAATAGAATATAAAACACCAAAGAGTTACTTGAAAACTGTGAATGGTTGCTAAAAGGCATGCGGACAACTAATCCACAATTCAGTGCTGTCGCACATGCACCTATTCTTGTGCATATTTCATAACACAGCATGAAGAACTTTATCCTGGGAAGCATAGAGTCTGGAAAAGCCTAAGAGTTGGGAATGCAGGCGAAAGTGTGTCACGATGAACATACCTCTTAGAGTAACAAGAATATTATACATATATGGCTAAACCAATTGACCTATTCCATGATATGCTGTTTCTGCTCTTGAAGTCAGGAAAGAAAAAGAAGAAAGTGATAGCCTTTGATTGGGCATATACACAGTAGAAGTATTAGTAGAAAATGGATCTTTTTAATTAACTTTGGGTTTAAAAATGCCAAGACAGAGTGAAAGTGATATTAATTCCTTTTCCATTCTCTTGTCTGGCCTTACACTATTATAGAAAGAATATTCCTGTAATTTATCAAATTGTAGCTGCCTTTACTGAAGAAAGAAGACATCATTTTTAACAGAGAGTAATTCATAGAATCATAGAATGCTTAAGGTTGGAAGGGACCTGTAGAGGTCATCTAGTCCAACCCCCCTGCACACGCAGGGTCTCCTAGAGCACGTGGCACAGGGTGGTGTCCAGGCGGGTTTTGAAGATCTCCGCAGAAGGAGACACCACTACTTCTGTGGGCAACCTGTTCCAGTGCTCTGTCACCCTCACTGTCAAAAAATTCTTTTTCAAGTTCCTGTGGAACTTTTGGTGCCTCAATTTGTGGCTGTTTCCTTTAGTTCTATCACTGGCCACCACTGAGAAGAGGCCAGCCCCATCCTCCTCACTCCCTTTCTTGAGATATTTATATACAATAATCAGGTCCCCTCTCAGTCTTCTCTTCTCCAGGATGAAGAGGCCCAACTTTCTCAGCCTTTGCTCATAGGGCAGATGTTCCAGGCCCCTAATCATCTTCATGGCCCTGTGCTGGTCTCTCTCTAGCAGCTCCACGTACCTCCTACACTGGGAAGCCCAGAACTGCACACAGTACTCGAGGTGCAGCCTCACCAGGGCTGAGTAAAGGGGCAGAATCACCTCCCTCGACCTGCTGGAGACGCTCTTCTCAATGTACCTCAATGCACTAATTGGCCCTCTTGGCCGTGAGGGCACACTCATGCCTCATGGTCAACTTGTCGTCCACCATGACGCCCAGGTCCCTCTCTGCGGGGCTGCTCTCCAGGAGGTCGGTCCTTAGCCTGTAGGCGTGTCTAGGGTTATTCCTCCCCAGATGCCGGACCCTACACTTGCCCTTGTTGAACTTCATGAGGTTACTCGTCACCCAGTTGTCCAGTCTGTCCAGGCCCCTCTGGATGGCAGCACAGCCCTCAGGGCTATCAGCTATTCCTCCCAGTTTGGTATCATCAGCAAACTTGCTGAGGGCGCACTCCATCCCTTCATCCAGGAAATTCTCTCTTTTACATACTAACTGAAGAGTTTAGCAAACATACATACTTCCATTCTATCTTAAACATAAAAACAGTAAAAATATGAATATTTTAAACTATTCAGACATTGAAAGTCTGTATCTGTATTCTATAAATTTCTATATCTGTATAAAAAAAGCCTTTGAGAAAAAAAATTTTCATTATACAAATGTCAAAGAATAGTATGATCTTATCACTTTTTATGTAAATTAAATTTGCAGCTGTGAATATCTTGCAATATCAGTATATTTGCTAAGTGATTACGAAATGAAAGTTGTTATGATTAGACTACTACTCCCCCAAAGAAGTCTGCAATTTTTTAAAGGGACTCACTCAAACCGAATTCATTCTTATTGCTATATTTACACACTGCTGAAATATTAAACCAGTAATCTTAATAATGCTTGATGAAGTGTTGTATCTCAAAATAAAAGGTAAAATTAAATTATAATTCTGTGATAATCATCTGCATCTTTCATGTTTTCTATAAAGTTATTTTAAAGATATATTCTTAAAGATATATTTCTGTGCGTATATTCTCTGCTCAAACCTGTTTAATTCTGCAAAATGGCACAAATCAGACAATGTACTTTTAAAGATAAGCCTTTTTTTTTTCCCTTGAGAAGACTGCCAAAGCCTCTCCTCTAAATTTTCCTCATTAATAGAATTAGGCTTGACACTATAGAGCACTAGTTTCACTGTCGTGAAACCTTAAAGCAGAAAGCAGTGCCACTTTAAGTGCTAAAAATGGCATGAAATAAGAAAAAAAAGATGGCATATAAGGAATATCAACTACAATTTCCATTAACAAATATGGATTCAATTTCTCATTTTAATTATAACTATTTTTATATTTCAACAGTATTGAATTACCTCAGACATTCTAATATTTATTTATAGTATTGTGACACCTATCACTGTTCTTGAAGTTTAACTTGCCATGATGATTGGTAGCTATAGAAATAAATAAGAAGGCACCACACTTTCTTCCTGCTTACATTCTGCATTTGTGAGAAATAATTTGTGGATGAAGCAGCTAAGACAGAAGGTCAGAAGGAGAAATATTTGATAATATCAGAAAATTAATGTTTATACAGTAATCTAGTGCCAGTTTAGCTCCTTCCTAACCATCAAAAGTTCAAGGTGAGACTTAAAAAAAATCCTTCACAACCTACAATGAAACAAACAAACAAACAAACACAAAAGCAGGAGAGGGATAGAATAGCAAAATAGTAAGGTAAAGAGGATACTTAGTCATTGCGGTAATAGGAAAATAACATCTCTTGGAGAAAAATCTGAAGTCTAGTTCTCAAAATCACAAGACTCACTTAATTTCATTCCCTCTCTAGCTTAATAGAGTCTTTTGATTTTATAAAGAGGACAACCACTTTCACAGTAAAGATTATTTTACCATATACCTAAGTATGCAACACTTTCTTCTGGAGGCGGAAGGCCTGGATTTACTTCTCTGCCTGTATCATGTACCATGTTCATAATGTTATTGGTTTATATATTAGATCATTTTTTTGCCCTGCCAGAATAAACAACCTTCCTGGACACTGATATGGAATAAGTGTCAGATAATTTTATATCAGTAGAATTCAGGGAAATTTTCATATGTCCTTCAAAAGAAATGTAAGGACTTTTCCCAGAAAAAACTAAGGTGAACAAGTGCTAATGGTGTTTACTGCTAGTGAAAATATTTAATTTCAGCTACAATTATTAAACTGTCTGTCAATGCGATAGTATGTAGTCAATGTGAAGATACAAAAGCACTTTATTATATTCATCTTTTGCAGATGGAAAGGATTGAAATACACAGAATTCCACTTTAATGGGAAATGCTCTGTCTCTGAATAGTGGTCAAAATACTAATGACAACAAGACATCTCTTGCAATAGACAGAAATGAACAGGTACAATTCAGAGTCCTCTGAATTGTAGAAGACAGAAGTCCAACTGCTATTTACTGTGTTTGCTCTGAATCACAGTCTAGAAACTTATTTCCCCGTGGCTACTGCATATTTAAGTCAAAGATGCATTGATAGGGACATATTCAGTATTGGTTTGCCTTGAACCTAAATATAAGCATACCAAAATGGTATAAACAGGATTGGTATGCAAGTATTTGTTAACACTGTGATGGCATAGCCAGACACAACATAGAAGTATTTGACACGTGCATGTGAACAAGACGACCAACAAAAGGGCAATGATAGATTTAGCTGTATGTAAAAGGCATCCAAGTAGCAAAAGCTACCAAAGGACAGGATAAGCACAAGGCACTGTGTATAGGTAGAACATCCTCCTAAATACACAGAAAAGACTAGCAAGATAGAAGAGAACAAGTTAAGTAAGAAAAAGTAAGAAAGAGGAGAGTCCTCCTCTTTTTTGGGGAAGGAAGTTGGGGGAGAGGGAAGTAGTTTAAAAGCATCAAGAATATGCAAAGAGAATCAGAGAAAAAAGAAAACAAGTGCATTCCAGTTTGGCTAATTTCATCAGAGAAGCCTAACCCTGTTGATCTTGATGACAAAGAAGCACCAAAGACCACAGCCTCAGTGCTCTCCATACACCACCTGGTACATGGTCAGTTAGCATATATGTATTCAGAACTAGGTTTTGTATACTTAATGATGTATGATGATGATAATTAATACTGTGCAAAATATAACCATTAGCACAAAGTGTGCTGTCAACAAATTTAATGAAGTTCAGTTTTAATAATTTAAAACCAACATAATTTTTCTAATATCATATCCTGACATATATACATACATATTCAGTTGCAACACCTCATTTGAAAAGCAATCTGAACACCTAAAGCAGACTTTCATAGATATGCTTTTTTTTAAAAAAAGTCTTGTATTACCCGAATGTTCTTTTTATACCTACATCTTAAACTATACATCAAAAAATAAATCACACATACAAATATATATAAGACTTTTCTATTACTCACTGTTATAAGTAATGTTAAATCCACGTCCTGACATTGAATGGTCAGCTTGAAATTCCAGACGCAAAATATGTCCATTACTGGTAAGATGGGAAGGAACTTCAGCACCAGTAAATGTTCCTATGATGGGAGAATCTGGAGAATCACCATCTTTAACTGCAAGGAAGTCAAACTGAGATTCCAAATCAAAGTCATTAAAGGAGAGGTGGATTCGGCTCCCTGGGTCTGAAATTATGGTCCAGATACAGTTTAAATTATTTCCATATCCCTCTGGATAATCAGGTGAAAGCACTGTTCCCATTGGTGCAGTGAAATTAGAAAGGCAAGGAACTGCCAAAAAAGAAAAAAAGAAAGCAATTAGATGCTAGAATAAAACATATTTTTAAGAGTAAAATACTATTACTAAGTGTTTGTGAGAGATTTTTAAAATATTTTATTTTCTCAAGTAACACTGTATTCTGCATCAAGTCAGAAGTCGTACAGGAAGGTGTTTTTTGGTTGTTGTTGTTGCTGTTGTTGTTGCTGTTGTTTTGTATCTGCTTATTCCCTTTCCCATAATAAAACTACATCTTCCCAAGCACAATCCCTCAGGTAGTAAAGTACATTGCTTTTTCAGTGGAAATTCACAGCAGTCCTTACAATTTACTCATGTTGAATTGTTCCTAAACATTCAGCACCACTTATTTTCTCCTTTATGAACTGTTTAAAGGAACAGATCTTTCACTAAGTACAGAGTGAGAAAATTGATAGTTATCACTTACAAAGAAACACAAAAAAATTAACTAGCCTTATAGAGACAAAAGAGTTGATTTGCTATTATCAGGATGATCTTTTATGTTCAACCATTTCAGCTAAGCAATATTAAATTAATTTGCAATGACGAATGCAGCTGATTGAGCTCATCATATGTATGGTCTATAGCATTTTAATGTAAAGGTTAAGTAATATGTTGCCACAAATACATATATCACAACATTACTTACGCTATCTGGCATAACTGGTAGACATCTATGTAAATACACCTATCTATGAACATTTGAGTTCTAAAATATATTCATACATAATGCATAGGAAAAAGAAATATTAAATAATTTAAATGTCCTTGATTGCAATTCAGTAACTACTAACATGAAGAAATAAATTAACTTATAATAGTAGCTATAAAAAGTTTAGCACACAAAATTTACAGCTCCCTACAAAATATGTACCCAATAAAATGTTATATAGAGGCACATAATAACAGTTACTTTTTAATACTTGTAGGTAAACAAAAAACATTTCAGTAGTTCTAGAGTTTCTGTTTGGTATAACTTTTTAGCAAACCTACCACTGATGAAAAGTAAATTCATCCTATCAACAAAATGAATTACATTGTACAAAATTTGCAGTTAGTCATACACATCATTGCATGTGTGAGGTAAAATATAGCATGATATTATGTATAAAAAAAAAACCCAATACATACAAATACAAATTGGTATGTTTGCAGACCACTGGTTGTTTTCTTGGCAAACGATAGATTTCTCTCCAATTAGTTCAAATCCGAACTGACACTCAAACCTTAAGACATCCCGGTTGGAAAATGCATCCCCTTCTCTGATACCATATAATGGTGTTCCAGGATCCCCACAGCTTTCCTTTTCAATTTCTATTGGGGAAAAGAAAAATAAAAGAAAAAGAATAATTGTATTATTTCTGGAAGAATAATAACATATTCTACGTGGGTATATGCTGACATTTAGAACATAAGTACATATTATAAACAAATGAAGATTTGCATAATAATAAATTCTGAAACACCCCACCAAGTCTGATTTTGTACTCTAACTTCATAAGGAAGTGAATTTTGTGTAAGGACATTGGGAAGATCCGAGTTCTTTCTGTTGTTATGTTGTTCCAAATGATAAAATGGAAGATTATTCCTATTTTATTTTATTTTGTAAAACTTTTGGTAATAGTATGAAGCAAAATATCTATTTTAGCATGTGAATATTTAAAACTAACAACCCATTCTCCTATCACGGCCACTGTAAAGTGACCAAATCTGTCTTCCTGATAACTTCCATGCAGATACTTTCATGCTAGCTACTGGAAGACTTGTAGGTACTATTAAGCCCCATCAAAGCTCCCTTTTTTCCAGGTTAAACAACCCCAGCTCCCTCATTATCTCCTCATGGAGCAAATGCTCCAGTCTCATGACTAGCTTGGTAGCTCTGCTCACTCCAGAATTAGGATTAGGATGCTCAAAACTGGATGCACTATTCTAGATGTGGCCTAAAGAGTGCTGAGTAAATGGGTATAATTATTTCCATCAAACTACTGTCTGGGCTTCTTTTAAGAGTGTAGGATGCTCTTGGACTTCTTTAATACCAGGATATACTGCTGGTTTATGTTTTTGCTGTCCCCCAGGATGCTGGAGGCCTTTTCTGCGAGTGATTCCCCAGAATTCACTGGTATGGGGGTGGTTCTTCTTTCCCAGGTGCACGACTTTACATTTCCCTTTTGAATTGCGCAGGAATGCTGGTCCATTCTTCTGGATCGTCTAGATCTCTGTGGAAAGTAGTCCAGCCATTGAGCACAGCACCTCCCTGGTGGTGGCATTTGCAAACTAGATGCAGTGCACTCTACAGCCTCTTCCCTCACATTGATGACAAAGTTAAACTGGATGAGTCCAGGAGCAGACTTTTGAGGTACTCTTGTTCCTGACCTCCAGGTACAGAACGATCCATTCACCACTAACGTCTAAGACTCCTAATGCATCCTGGGTTTTTTTCTAATCCATCTGGTTGTCTCCCACAAGCTAATGCATTATGCCCTGGATGAATGGACAGACTCAAAAGTCTTGCGGTCCTTCAGCAACTATTGCTACTTTGCTGCCTTCTACAAATAATGACATCTATTATTGACCTTTGGGTGGTCATCTTGTTTGAGAGACAGTGTTCTTGTTTCTTCACCTGTTTCTAGCAAAAAGCAAAAATGATTCGTATTTTTTGTTGATTTGAAATAAAAGTAGCTTTTAAACTTTTTTTTTTTTTTTTTTTTTTTTTTTTTAGAGAATGGTAACAAACTTTCTTCAAAACAGACAAGGATAGGAAAGTAGTGCATACTGGGCTCCTGTCAGCTGATCTCATTTTTAATAAGAGGGTTTTAGGAGAGAGTGGTATCACAACTTTTTTGAAGTCACAAAAGGGATTAATGATACTCAGATTCCATTTCAATTCTCTTGCCAGCTCTACCACTCTTTAGATTGTTTTAGCTTTCTTGCAGATTGTTTATCTGTTTCAATGACTCATAAGAAGTTCAGAGATCAACAAAGATTCCTCCCTTGATGAGCTCACACTATTTGTTCATTATGAATATTTATGATTAGCAGTACACAAACAGCAGTTGTATTAAATTGCAATAGTTATTTTTTTCATAAAACTTTAAAAATTAAAGCCTTAATCCAGCTAAATGAAAATTCCAGATCTGTAAAAGTAATGAATTTGTCTCCTGTCTTAAATATTATTTATTTATTTTTAGTTTAATCATCATCTAGATCTAGGCTCAGATAATCTCAAATTCCCTTTTATGTGTGGGATACTATTAATTACTTTTATACATCAAGTACTCTAACTGAAGATCATAAGATTAAATCCGTTTATAAGCTTATATGAGACTACTGCTGAACATGATAAAAAGAATTACAGCAGAGAATAGGATGTCTCAGATCTGAAATCGAACAATAACCCCTAGGTTTCTCAGCATGACCTTGACTAGGATACTTAAATGCAAAAAGACTTGTAAGACTCATGATTAGACATAAAAATCTAATTAAGGCTGATATTCTAATAACATGAATACAAAACAGTACCACATTAATGTTCCCAGTCCATCTTAATAGATTAACTATTCCCGATAAGAGCTACTTCAACAAGCATTAGAATTTACTATAAAGAATAAAACAAGTTCTACAATAGGTGTAGCAAATATAATATGTACTAGAAAGCAGGGAAAATCTCACAAATATAATTCACAAATAGAGATTCTCAATAAATTCATCATAATCACAATACAAGATTAAGTTTTTCATAAACTCATTGGTAGTAACTTACTTTTAGGATTTTAAGCAAGTATAAATTCAACCTAAATCAGAGCAGATTCAAAAAGAGTCTTTACTTAGAAGTACATGACTTTAAAATATGACTGTCAGAATAAATATAGCAGTGTTTTACTGCTAACACTCCTCTTCAGAACAGATATGAAACTGGGTGGGGAAAGGAGAGAAAAAGAAAAAAAAGATAGTAGTGTCTCAAATTAGAACATCAGTTCACAGGGCCTTGGGTGAATTAAGGTTCTACTGGTTCCATTTTTTGAAGAAACATATGTATTGCTTTTACTGTTGTAAAATAGAATACTTTAGTTTAATACTGCTTCTAAGATTAGAGTATGAAACACAAATTGTATGTGATCCACAATAATTTTACTCTGTCTTCACAGCCTCATAAGATGACAAAAGTACTCAAATTTGGTGATTATTTTTTGCTTTAATATCCACTGCAGATTGGTCATGTACTAGAAATCTGAATTTGAAAATACATTTCTTCCCCTACCAATCCACTTTTTTCTTCATTCATGATTGTACTTCACAATTATTTTATCTGCTGCTAAATGCATTGTGAATTCTTAGAAAACATTTTAGGATGATACTTTTTATGGAATCATACAGACAGTATGCCTTTTCATTGGTATGTAGGAGGAAAACATGCTGTTAGATATGCTGGGGGTATTAGCCAACACAAAAGTAGCTGAAAAAAAGTTAAAAAGTGTCTGTGTGGAAGGGCAGAGGGAAATGCTTAGAACATTACTAAATTAACAAACAGAAGAGTGAAGAGGATTGTTGGGTGTACTCAGCAGGTTCTTTTTTTTTTTTTTTTTTTTTTTTTTTTTTTTTTTTCCAGACAAAATACAATTATGAAAGCTGCCTATTTCTTCAGAGACTTGTGAAAATTAAGATAGGAAGAGAGAAAACGAATATAACACTATTTTTCTCATTAAATCCTAGAGTTATCACAAAAGCCATCACAAGTGTACAGGAACTTGCTGATTATGAGGTAAAAAATAGGTATCTTTGGAAGTAAATCTAATGTTGTTGAAGATTAGCAGAAGAAACAATAAGTTTCTACAGTTCAGTTTGCGGATTATCATCAAAGCATTTTCTCCTACAGAATAATTATGGGAAAATCATTCTGATTTGCAAAATCTCAGAGGTCAGTATCATTTACCAAATATCCAAAAGAAGTAAGAAAGTATTTTGAGCTATCATCCTGGAATATAGCCTCAGTTCCTATGAACAAAGCTGCACTTAAGAATTTCTACCTATAAAATTTTAGGTTTCTTTTAGTTTCATTAAAAATATCGCTGAAGATCATAGACATTTTCATATAATTTAACAAATTGGAAATTTGCAGTAAAAGTGATTATAGATTTTTTTTTTGTGTGTGTGTGTAAACACTATATCTATCAGATATTACATAGATTAAATTTTGGAAGAGGTCATTTCTCTATGTGACTACCATTAAAATTCAAAAATCTTCTTAGAGTTTAAGTATGTTTTTGTTTTGTATTTAGCATTCTGGTTACTTTTTTGTACATTCTGATTTACTTATATCCTTTCTTTATTTGCTATTCTTGTTTTATAACAGGTTTTATATATATTTTAATGGAGTTTTCTTTTAATGTGGTCATTATCACTGGGATATAATTCCCTGACTCGAAAGATCAGTACTGGCACCTGTGGCTGAGAGAAACTAATGCAAGTTAATATTATTTCCACTTGTTATTTTTGTAGAGTCTTCTAAAAAAAAGCACCTCTGAGCATATTTTGTTAAATATGCTGTAAATGAATCCTGAATTTTTTTCCAATATAGGGCTTTTTGAGATGAGGAAAAGAAAAAAAAAAAGAAAAAAATCCGTTTTTGTTTTCAAAAATTATTTCACAACTCTGTAGGAAGTATGGAAATCAAAGGGCACAATCTGTTAGAAATTCAGTTGACGTTATAACACACAGAGATGTGCCAACGCTTTCAGCATAAACCTTTCTCTCCCTGCCATTGCCGCCACCCTCTTTCTGAAGGCGAACGTTTCCTTAGGGATAGGAGAAGGTGAAAGGGAGGCGGCAATGGTCAAAATATTCTGTGGCTTCACATTTTCCTTCAAAGTCCTCTGTATCATGAGAGTGTCAACACATAAGGGCAGTAACAGTGAAAAGAGGCATGAATTCTGCTGATGGTAAAACTGATTTTTTGTAGAAAGACTCACAGAGATTGTTTGGACTGTGTATTATTTTGGAAATTTTGTTCATAGTAAACTGATAAGCTGCTGGTCCCAGTGCAATGACTGAAGCTTAAAAAATATCTATATAATTTATTTCTAACAAGAAATATCTGAAAGTCATTGAAGTCAAACACACTGAGCTCCAAATGAATTGAGAAATGAATGCAAGAAATATCTAAGTGTCTGTAGCATATAAAGAGAAGGTAAGACATTATGTTTTAAAGAGTTGTGCATATTTTAACCAAGAAAACTGTTCCCAGTTTTTGTGCAGTGATTTACATAAGTTATAATTACAAGTAGCTATTCTTCAGAAAGCCGTACAACATGCTTTCACCTCTTTGGGGGATTAAAGTACCTCACATATATAAAAATCATGATATGCTACTTCCTTTTATAATGTTAAAACAAAGAGAAAATACTATTTCAGCAGTTTAGAACTTTGTTTTAAATAAGTATTTGGATAGACATTATGCAATCAAAGTCTGACTTCCCACAGGCAACAAAAATCATACGTATTTTTTGCTAAATAGCAAATGTTTTGAAGTTAATACTGTTCCTAACATATATAGTTATTTGCTCCTGTAGTTTTTATTATTAGTTTTATTAGAGAGAATTAATATGAAAGTAACCTTGTGAGAGGCTTCAGGGCTTTTTATTTTCAAGGAAAGAAAAAAAAGGAAAATGTTCTCTTTCCAAACATTCTTTTATTTCTATGCGGCTCACTTAGAAGTTCTGAAGATTTTCTAACTGTCAGTGATGAACTGAAGGGACAACTCAAAGCTACTAAGTGCCAAAGAGACCTTCGAAGATAGAGATGTTCTTGTAATCTTTTTCTCTGCCTTTGTTAAGGACAGGCATATTCTGGAGGTAAATAAATGGGCCTTGGGAAAAAAAAAAAAAGGTCACTTATTACACAAATGCATTCTGACAGAGTGGCACTGGAGTCAGTGCTTAGAGAGGAAACTTGTCTACCTAAACCTCCTATCATTCAAGGGAAAATAAAAGTTAAGATTGAGAATCTTACAAGGGCAAATAATTTTAAAGGAAGAGAGATCACTCCTGCACAGTAGAAAAGTATTTACTGAAGACTTAACATCCCCTCTCTGGGACTTGCTTATTCAAAGAGCTATGAAAAGAAACAATTTTGTATTTACATAGCATTTATTAAAAGAGCAGCAGTAACCAGCAGTATTATACATATCTCCTTGTGAACATTATAGCATGAATTACAAAGAGAAAAAGGTGTAAACAGAAAAAAACAAGTTATGAATCAAGAGCATATATTTCTTAGGGTCAATTGTGATGAAAGATAATGGAGACCATAGGCATTGCTGAAGAAGTGTAATCATAAAGACATATAGCAGATAAACAGTTATGGAACTATTTCAGCAACATGATAAACTATGTTTTCTAGCTTACATGGGCAAAGATTCAATGAGCTTTGGCCATATTTTCATATAATAGAATTTAGATATTCCTATGATGGGTAAACAAATTTGAATCACCTTATACCTGCCATCTTTTCAAAAATATTACCATTATTATATAGTGATTTCTTCATTGAAAAAAACCCAGTTAACTACTACTAGATACTAACTGGAAATATTGATGCATGTGTACTTTTACAAAGAAAGGATGCAAGTTGTTTCCAAAAGAGGAAACTGAGCAGCATCCTCATATATCCACATCCTTGCATCATTCAGACATCACAGATATTACACAATTCTATGCCTGGGGAATTCCTGGGACATAAGTGCCACCTTAATTATTATTACTACCCATAAAAGCAAATGTAATTTCTTTCACCTCTGTTTTAATCACAGTATATTTTAACAATCCTCACACCCTGTAAAAGATAGAAAAGAGCCACCCTCACATACGGCATGGCTATTTTTTAGCAGCTCACAAATAAGGACAAGAAATGAATCTTCCAATGAATAACTAGAAGCCATTAACATTGATCAGAATAACAAACTATAGTGACACATGTAGAAATGGGCCAGGACAATGTTGTACCAAAACTGGGAATAGGAGCTACATATTTTATGAGAATTATAGGCTATTATATATTGTAGATATTCACAGACACTACGGATATGCATACATCTTTTTATTATTCAGGAGCTTGTTCTTTCTTTAAAATTTGAGTTATTTAAAAGTCAGCTGGCAATAAACTGGACCAGCTAATGAATAAGCCCTGTGGGTCTTTGCATAATAATTTGCATCTCCAATGAAATAAGTTAACTATTTTAATTTACGTTTAGAAAATGAATGCTCTCTGTAGAACTCAACACATACAAATAATTTAACAGCACCATGGGATGACTTATTTGTATAAATGCCTGAAGACACTGGGGTCTAAGTACACATACTTTGGAGAAAAACAGGAAGATATATAAAAACTGAAAGAGAAATTATGCATAATTATTGAAAATAACATAAACTATGTTTGTCTGAAGCTCAAATTAAATGTTCTTCACTGGAAGTTATATATTTTTATTTTTCCGTTTTACATAATAAACTTTAGAATTTAGAATATTCTTTAGGATGATTTAAATCCTCTATTAGCACAACAGTGTTTTCTAACTTCAGGGTGTCATTTATGTAATGTTCTAATTGATACTACCTTCCTGGCATCCCCTAACTTGGGCAAAACCTATTTACAGGATTCAAAGGTCCACTGAACAGTTGTGACAAGAAATATAATTTCAGCCAGAAGCATAAACACAGATATTTGAATCCCAAAAGAAAGAAATAAAAACCTACCATTTACTGAAGTCTATCAGTATGCTCAGCAGTATTTAGAAAAGAAACACAGTTCACGACAGGAGCATATAAGACTACTTTTATCTCTGCAGATATGTTTTAGGACTAAACTAAATTTTAAATATTTTCTTTAAATACTTTCCAAAATAAAAAGCACTGACTCAGTGCCTGGTCTAATGACAAAATATATTGTGAGAAATGTATATGTGTGAAATGGACTGTCAGAGAATTTGAATTAATTGACACATTATTATTTTCAAGTTCTTTGTAAGAATGTTACCTTCTTCACTGCCCCAGTCAATGAAATAAGGCATGAAGGACTCTAATTGCTCCTCTATATACACTTAGTAGAAGAGTAAGTGCATTAGAACAATTTTCTAAGAATAATTACTTTGCATAACTTATTTAAACATGCAATGTGAGAATGTTCTCAGAAATATCTCAAAATATCTTTTTAATCAAATGATCAATCTGCCCCAGGATTATTAAACTGACTGAAGAGGAGCAAAGTAGCTAGAGACCAGCAGCCAATTACAGCTGTGTATTATTACTAGAACAAGTCAAAGAAGTCAGAGAAATGAACAGATATTTCCTATTTCTTCTCTTCCAAGTGCTTCCTGCTTCTAATGTTTCCTTAAATTTCTGTGGAAATATCCCTGGATCTCACTAATTCTACATTTCCTTGCATAAAACAGCAGGTATTTTATATAGATGGTTTGATAAAAATTCACTTAAAGTTGTGAAAATCACAGCAAGATTTGCCTCATTCCTGAGTTATACTAAGGAGACCTCCTACTGCCTGAACATCTTCATTCCCCCCAAGACTACCGACAAGGTTTTCCTTCAGCCTTCTCTCACGAATGCTTGCTTTATCTCATTCTGATCTTGCTGGATGTGAAGGCAGGATGCATGTCAGCAGAGTTTTTTCCTCCCACTATTTCCTCTTAAGCTGTGTTGTGTATATACATCTTTATATCCCCATTTGTATAATGAATCCTTTCAGTTGCCCAGACACTCACTATAGGTCTGAGTCAGCTGCACGCTGCCTCCTCTTCACACACTACCCTGCAGCAGAGCTGTAGAGAATGGGTATAAAGAAGATGTAGCACATTCACTGTCCTTAATACATCTAATCCATCTTTGAAGAATTGCTTTTGGAAATAGTAAACTAATTCCTAGGAGGTTTTACTGGATGTACATGAGTTTTAGTTAGACTAAAGATGCATTACTGGAATGTAAAGGAAATTCCATGTAACTTCTGATGTTCTCATTTTAAAGTCTGAAATACAGTTCCACTTTCTAGAGCATATTGTAGAGAATATAAAAGTTTTGGATAAATAGAGAAATCATCTATCAATTTCAGCAACTCTCCCCTAGTAATATTCCCCTAGGAATAGGTGATTATGCTGCTAATTTTCATAGAAATACAGAAATTACACATTAGCAAGAAATAACACCAAAACATTCTATGTAAATGTCTTATCCTTTACAATAAGAAATCCAATCAAAGCAGAGAAAATATTGCACAGAAAACACAGTACTGCTGGGCCTGTCAAAAGAAGTAGGAATGTGAATGGAAGCTGAACAAGTGCCCTTAATTAATAAGATATTTGCAGGAAAACTACTAAAAACAGAGAATCAGTTCAAGATGATGATTATAAAACTTAATTTCTTCTAAATATCTCTTTCTAAATCTCCACTGTGAAGATTTATGTTTGTTTGTTTTTGTTTTTTTCCTTTAGGAAGGAAAGTGGTCGGAAGCAACAGCTGTGGCTGTACTTGCAATCAGTACGCTTTGAAAATGACAATAATCTCTATATGCAAAAATGACTAAAATTATTTATAGCCTTGCATCAAGTCTGATATCTATTTACTAGAAGTTACTAAAATTATATGATTTCTATGTCTGGACTCTCTTTCTTTAAGTGGATGAAAGATTCTCTGTATCTTATGGTGATTCATATTCCTTGTTCTAAGATTGGTTTTGTTCACAAAATAAATAGCTTAATTTAAATGAGGAAAAAAAAGTAAGCATGTTGCTAGTCAACATGAATAAGTGGAAAAGAATATGATCTTCAATGTTTAGGAAATACTCCAAAATTTGTAAGAACATGCAAAATGCTATGGTATAAGAAGACACAGGAAGCTCATTTGTGTCGCTGATGATTTGACTAACACATTTCAGTTTGTCAGATTTCAAAAATCTTCAGAAAATCAAGATGCTTTGATAGATGGAAGACATTCACAACCATCTTTTGTGATGGGTTAGAAGTACAGATAAATGGAATTGTACTATTTCAGGGGATTTTTTTTTCACTATGTGAGTCAAGTGAACTTTGTACATAAACCACTCAGTCTTCTGCTGTCTTTTCCTTCTTCTATGGCTAGCATATGCAGATTAACATCTAAATCCACGTGCACTGAAGCTATCGACCAAAAAATCCTATCTGCTGACAACTATGAACTTATTAGCAATCAGGATACCATCTGTAGGAGCTCTTAATAAGCTGTTGATGTTTTTACTACTGGTAGGAAGACTACATTTTCAACTTGCAACAACTCTACAGCTCTTTAAAATCAATTTTAAAAAATCTTGTCTTCTAACATCTTGAACAATTTCATGAGTTATATGTCTCAGATTCTGCATATATCTGACTATTCTACACCAATGAGGTGTTGATTTAGTTGCAATATCACCAGCATTAAAGCCTTCTAACTTTGCTGAGCTAAATATCTAATCAAAATGCAAGACAGCTGGCTTGTATTTGTCTAAGGTATACATGAACATTACACAGAAATTTAAAGCACACCCTCAAATTTCCCTAGCATCTTGTAAGACTAAAGTTATTAGGAAGATGAAAAAAAGAGATATTTGGGCAGAAATTGATTAGGAAGGTGTTATACTTTTTGGATGAAGCTCCCAGTTAGATGAAGGTCACAAAAATGAAAAAAAAAAAAAAAAAAAGAGAATGTATAAACAAACAATCAGCTTCTTTCATTAAAGAATAATGTACAGACTGAACTTGCAATCACAGCTTTTCTTGTACCTTCATCTGCCCCCATAAAAGTAACATGAATTGTGAAAGAAAATACCTACATAAAAACAAAAAACAAACAAAAAACAACCCCCCCCAAAAAAACAAAACAAAGCAAACAAAACAACAACAACAAAAAAACCCAGAAGTTTTGAGAAAAAATAGACTGCTTCGAAACTATCAAATATACTTAGGTAAAACAAATTCATCTAGGCAATAATCAGTTACATTTTTTCAGCTGTTACTGTTGATTATCTTTTGACATTTCCCTGCAGAGTAAACATAACACTGTCGAATGTGTCTATTCTATATTAGAAGAGTTTATGACTCGTGTTTCTAGCTACTACAATGCTATGTTATGCTACATTATAGTACAATATGGTATATTACTGCTCATGCCAAAACTATTAATCCCTATTAATTCAATAATTCATTAATTCATAAACCTTATAGACAGTTTAGCTTCTGTATCTCACTTATGTGAGCGATAAACTTCTTCGATTCTGCAGCTGTTTTGCAGTTGTCTATCTCTTTTTATACAGAAATAGATGGATTTAGATTATCAACTTGGCTTGCTTGCTTTCCCACATGGGAGTCTGGTCCCATGGTCCCTCATCTGCACCTCTCTCATTTGGCCACTTACTCCCATCAGGATACAGGCAACTTGCTCTTTCCAAAAGGAAACTAGGGCAGAGTGAAAAGTTCATACCTAGGTTTGTTCTAATATGATGGAGGAGGCTTTACATCCTTAGAAAGCTTCATTTGAAGAGTTCTAAAAATATAGCTTGAATTGCATTTAAAGTAGTTGTTAAAAGAAGATTATTTTTGAAGTTTAAATTAAAGATGTATGTCTCCCAGCTCCTGCACTTCTCAAAAAAAGGAAACAAGTATCGCTAGAAGCTCTGATTAGGCTACAGCTCTGATAAGGATAAAGCTCTCAGGGATTTTAGCTTCTATAACCTAAATCCTCTTAAATGAGTAAGCATGTGCAAATTGGAATTTTACAAACTGAATCTGGTTAGATATTCATCCCTCTGCCAAATTTCAGGTCACTATATCTAATATATAGGAATTCTAGAAATTCTCAAAAAGTTTTCTAGACTAGTATTTTCAATGTGTACGAAAAAAAGGAAGCTTTTTCCTGAGTCTTTTCTTCAAAGCCACTGAAATTCTTTGCTTGAATTTGCACATAAGCATTTAAATAAGACAGTCAGGTAATAGAGGTAATTTCAGCCCCAAAATTAAAATTAAGAATTTATAAAATGGCAAAACAAATAATAATTTTACTGAGTCTTAGAAACAGAAGCTCAAAACAAGCAATGCAAGTAGCTTCACCAATAATAAGTCTTATTATTTCACTGTTTTGGTTAAAATACACAAATGAAAGTGAAAACATTAATTATACACTGTCAGAAGAAAAAGGTTAAAGTGAGAAAGTTACCTATTATATAAGATATAAGCAAGATCACTACTATGACTGTGTATCTAGATCTTTTAAAAAAGTATTTCAGTATTTGAGAGATGTTGATCTAATGATTAAATCTTCCAATGCATACATGGAAGTAAACTATTTTCATTTCAAAAGTTGTGAACCAGTGAGGTTTGCTAATGATATAAAATTTACATAGAAGGAAAAATAGTCTATGTGATTTAAGAAATGCTGCTCAGACATCTCACAGTCATATGTTTTTTGTGAGCAGAAAGGACAGCATCACACAGAAAATGCAAAATGTAAAAAGATTCAGGAAAAAAATGAATTAAATAAAATTATTACTAATTAACAGCCTAGAGAAAGAAGGAACTTATTTTTTGCTTCCTTTACATTCATCACTTAGTAGAGGAATAGTTAAAGGAATAGTTAGAAAATATTTCTTGATGATTGAAAAGTCTCTCAAAATTTTTTTTTATGGCATGATACATGAGACTGAAGTGTTAGTTGTTTATTTTGTAAAATAAGCCTTAATTTGTAAAATTAAGACAGAAATAAAATTTATATTTTTTTATTATTATTATTAGATACAGCTTTACAGTTGCCTTATTGATGCAAAATAGTGCAGCTATTGCACTATAGCTCTGGAGAGGCTGCACCTGGAGTGCAGTTCCAGCTGCCCAACACAAGAGGGATGTGGAACTTCTCGAAAGGGCCTAGCACAGAGTGACAAGGATGGTTAAGGGACTGGAGCATCCATCTTATGCATGAAGACTAAGGGACCTGGGC
Organism: Eudromia elegans; assembly: GCA_003342815.1. Taxonomy (NCBI): domain Eukaryota; kingdom Metazoa; phylum Chordata; class Aves; order Tinamiformes; family Tinamidae; genus Eudromia; species Eudromia elegans. The sequence goes on from PTEX01000120.1 coordinate 1,732,704, forward strand.
CTGTTTAGCCTAGAGAAGGGAAGACTGAGAGCAGATCTGATCAATATGTATAAGTACCTGAGGGGAGAATGAAAAGAGGATGGGGCCAAACTCTTTTCAGTAGCGGCCAGTGAAAGGACAAGGGGTAATGAGTGCAAGTTAAAAGACAGGAAGTTTTATCTGCATATGAGGAAGAACTTCTTTACTGTCAGGGTGACAGAGCTCTGGAACAGGCTGCCTAGAGAGGTTGTGGAGTCTCCTTTTCTGGAGATCTTCCAACCCGCCTGGATGCCATCCTGTGCCCCGTGCTCTGCGTGTCTCTGCTGGAGCAGGGAGGTTTGGACTAGATGATTCCTACAGGTTCATTTCAAATTCAATCATTCTGTGATTCTGTGACAGTGAAAATTACCAAATTAAATTCACTTTTCCTCTTTTTATAGCTCGCAAGAATTTAGTGAACTGTAGAGTCTTCAGAGTCTGATTCATTGTTTTGTCAGCTTTTACCTGCTGGTCTTTTCCACATACAATATAAAATTTAGAAAAGTGAATGAAGTTTCTAAACTGCCGTTGTAAATGTGGCACATAAATACCTTTGCTAATGCTTCTATTTCTTTTAATATTTGTATTAGACCATCTGAAAACAATATTGTTGAAATTAGTGTCAAAGAGCTCTAAAAAAAAAAAATTCTGTTGTACACTGCCTATGAGCAAAGGGTGATTGTGTATTTTATTATACTTGCAGCTCATGATAACGCATTCTTGGCACTAAAGAACTTTGGCACACTAAAAGCAAGAACTGCAAATGCTGCAAAGTTCAACAACATAAATAACATGAAAAATCAAAAGAATGGTAATTTGGTTCTATAAGAATCACATAGGAGAATGCAGCCTTGGCAAATTAAATGACAAAGAATCAACTCACAAAAGAAATTGACACAATTACATCTCAAGCTGAAGAGTGCTTGCTATAGACATCACTTTATGAAAGGCCATGACACTGCTGGTCAGGCTGAAGTGATAATAGCAAAAGCAGAATTTCTGAATCCTGACTTAGAAAGTAAACTTGATGTATCTCAATAAAACAGCGTAAGCACTGTTTAAAAAGCTAGGTATAGATACTCAACATAAATCCCACAAAACTACAGTGCAATTTTACAGAAATAACAGAAAAAATAGCTCTGTACAAATAGTGAAAAATGTAGTGATATTGTACATCTTCTCAATGCATGATAAAATGACTTCTATAAAAAGGTTCAATATACTGAGAAAAGCATCGTTGATAAAATGTGGCATATCTAAGCCATAAGTATGTGAAGGTCCTAGGTCACCTTTGCTGTTTTATGTTTGGACAGAATGCATCTTAAATGTGTTGATTGCACATGTACTATTGATGGTTCTACTACAGTGAGAGACAGTTTAGACTGTCTTAACACATGTATTCACAGCACTGTTGAAGTCTGTCTGGATCACCAATTGCAGGCTACCTCAGAAATTCAAGCACTTTGCCTGATTTATTAACCTCCTGGAATGCAACTTTTGATGTGTTCTGATCATCTGCTATTTGAAGAAGGAGCAGGACCTCAAGTTATCCCAGCTTAGCCTTTATTCCCAATTTCTTTCACTAAGGCCCACTGTTCTTCAAACTGAAACTTATGCAGTATAAATGACTGGGAAATATAATTTTGAAATGAAAGAAGCAATGCCCCAAAAATAACAATATGGGTACAGTAATTGTATGCCAGCAGAGCTTTCTCCTTCAAACATCTAAATAGTTAATACATATATTTTTTCAAAATTTCCAAAACACTACAAGAGGCTTCAGCTTTATTATTATAAAAATTGCTAGAAAAAAATATTTTCTCAAAATCAAAATTTGGCTTACTGGAATATTTATGATGCTGCTGCACCATTTGATTCGACAAATATTATATGCTGTCAAAGTTATTAAAAAAAAAAAAAAGATACTATTAAAAAATGTGACTCTTCTGAGAGATGGTCTCATTAGTACCAGTGATAGAGCTGAGGAGCTAGAATATTCATCTTCACGTGGATTTAAGGAAATAAGGTAAATATCTGATGGTATGTAGATTATTTGATAAACACAGAGACTGCACTTCAGCTTAGCCATACTGAACCACTGTGTTGTGCAAACTCAAAGCCAGCCTGGTCAGATCATATGAATACTGATGTCTCTGATTATGCACGTGAGGCAGTTCTTTCTTCAGACCATGATAACAACACTGAGAAAACTTTGCATCTAGAAAAATTAGCTTACTGAAAAGATCCAAGCAAATGACAGCATGAATATTGTGGCAGCCAGAAAGATTACTTTCTTTTACCTACTATTATTTTCGATCACCTATTACATGAAATATAGATGATGAAGTAGAAAAGCAAAGTCAACTCTTTGTCTAGACATCTGTTATCTTTATCAGACACTCAGACAATGCAGAATTAGGTGCATAAAGTACAAGAGCAATTATAGCTGCTTGGTCACCGTTTCTGATTCAACAGAAATTACATATCTTTCTGACACCATGGCCTAACAACCTCAAACAGCAGCACAAATTCTGCAGCACGAATTTTCCCAGCAAAGTAGCTGGAGGTAATTATAGATTTATTATTCTAAATGATCTACAGGCAAATATAACACACCTGGGCTCTGACAGAAATCAACAAATTGTTAGAACAAAACAGCAATTATGCAGCAATTACCTCTCCTGTCAGAGTTGGATATTCAAATTGAAGCTGATAAAAAGCTCTGCTTATTTTTCAGTCTAATGACAACACCCTGGTGACTGCACTCCCTTTATAACCTGCTCCTTTAGCCTATTCATATTTAGGCAAAGCTTAAAACTGGCAGTGTACAACATTTTGGTTATTATAACACTTCAGTCTTGCTGAAATGGCCAGAAAGAGCAGTTGCTACTGCACACATTTACACGTCTGAGAATTGTTTTCAAAAGAGACCAATATTTAAAGGATTTAGTAGCCACCAATGGTTCCTTAGAAGTGAAAATTTCTATAAAGAGGAGATATATTCCCAGAAGATCCTATGTACATTTGTCCCATGCTAAAAGAGAAACTGAATACCTCAAAAGAAATTTGAAAGACAGTTTGCTAAACTCAGAGGGAAAAGCTTGGAAGACACTCGCCATGAACTTTCTTCAGTGTTCTACATCATCAGAGGTTTCTTGCTAAATTACTGCCAGTGGAAATCAGTAGCAGAGAATATTTATAAAAATGTACCAAAAAATTGGTAAAGATTAATTACTTTTCCTTTTAACCCCAGAAATTTAACTGCAATAGAGATAGGCTGCTGATAGTCCACAAATCAAAATTATATTCAAGATAAAGCCATAAAAACAAACAAACAAACACACAGACAGACAACCCTAAAGTAGGCTAAGATTTCAAGGGTCCATTATTGGATATTGGATAAAAACCTTACACAAATAATCAAATGCCTACTACAGTCACATATATACATTTAAATATACATATAGAAATAGTGTAACTAAATTGGTATTAAAAGGTCAAGCAAATTTTAGATTCCCTGAGCAAGTACTACAATACCATAAAGGTCTTTTTACCACAAAAGTCTTTTTTTTTCCTTTTCCTAAAAACACCAAATAACTTGATTGCACCTGCAGAGATTAATAACCACTAGAAACAAAAGCAGGAACATAAGCAGTATATTTCTTTCTGCTCTTCTGATAGACATCCATCAGAAAAGAATTTGTTTCCCCCATGAGTTTGTGCTTTTCAGACAGATGAAATGTTGCCTGTAAATCTCTCTGCTAGAAAGGAATTAAATCTTCCCTTAGACATCACTTTGATGCATAAACTCAAGAGAAGTGTAAGAATGTAATTTGGGGACAGCTGTTATTTTCTAATGCAGCAGAGTAAAGCACTCCCTGTGCAGACAAAGAAAGATCTCAGGAGAAAACAGTACCAGACAGCCACTCTAGAGAAACAAAAGGCAAGAGAGACAAAAAGAGAGATAGCTAGCTGAGTAAATAGAGTAGTCAAAGGAATAAGTAATAAAAATACAGAAGGAATATTATGATTTGTCCAATAAGAAACCTTGGCGGTTCCTTCAGGTTACTATTTTACAGCATTGGTAAAGCTCATCCTTGATCACCTGCATATAATTGATAAATGATAATATATATAATAAATATATCAATATTATACATGTAATCAATAAATGACCAATAATTTCTAAGTCTTGGTAAATATATTGCTTATTTTGTTAATATCTTGTGCATTTTTATATCATTTATAAATTCTATTTATTTAATAAATTGCTATCTGTTGCTTAAGAAGTTTATTAAAAATCCTCAAATAGTATACATTACAAACAGAATTCTGAGATTTAAAATATCTTAGATTTTGGAGTAATTCTAGACACTGATTAGAGGGCTGACTATTTGGATATAATTAACATATATTTCAGGGCTACACTTCCCACACAGCCACAATCAGTATATCACAGTGGTTAGCAGAGTTGACTACAATGAAGTATTTATCATTTATAAAATTCTTGTGATTTCCCATGAAGAAAGAGGAAAAATAAATATATGTTGGCTGCAATGGTAAAACATATCAATATAAACACCTTCCAACTCAAACTACTTTATCTAATTTCTTAGTTAAAGGCAGTGATCATTAAGCAGTTGACAACAGAAAAGGGGCAAGAAACTATGTTACTGATATAATCTATAATTTATCTTTTAAGATACCATATAATAGAAATAAAAGCAGAACAAGACCCAAACTTCTTTGTGAAGCTATGTATCAACACTGAACTTAAATCATTCATTCTGAAGTCTAAGCCTGTATAAAGTCTCAATCCTAAGAGATGAATATAACCTAGGAGAAAGAATTAAAATGATGATGCACATCTGGAAAGTTCTGAAGAAAGACTTTTTTGGCATAAGAATTTTATTAAATGAATTAGCTATTTTATGTTCTTAGGCAACATTTTATTTTTTTTTAAGAAATTACAAAGGTAGCCTGTATTCCTATTACTTCAAATGAATAAATAAATAACTCTTTCAATTCAAAATACAAGTTAATCTGAATTCAATACATGACACGTATGATTAAATAAAAAATAGGCTTAAAAAAACAAAGCATGCAGCTGTTCAGATCTCAAGAATAAATATCTATAACTGTCATTTTAAAAACATTCAGCTCTGCCAAAAATGTTTGCTATTTGAAATTATTATTTATAATTACTGAAGCTACTGCAGGAGATTTTCCCTGCAGTGAACATTGCATTTTAAAGTCATTAATGAATCACTTTATCACAATGTCTTCTTTTTTTTTAGCCTTCATCAAGAGTGTACTGTTTATAGAATAATAGGAATTAAGGTCCTTACAGTCCACAGGCTAGATATTTTAAATACATAAATATAAACTGATAACCAGGCTAGTAACATTTGGCCTTAGTAAAATGATTATGAGGAAATAAGACAAATATCTGATGTCTGTGTTTGCCTCTGTTCCATATGTTTCATAGCTACCCTATCTTTCCTAATTCATCTGTTATTGTTTAGGTTTTGTCTCCCTCTTATAGAACCATATCTGCATGGAACAGATGGTTTCCTTGATACTTAAATACAGGCAGTTAGTATATTTTGTTCTTGTTATGTAAAGGCTGTAATTTGGAGAAAAACATGTCTAGACATTCCTGTAGATCTATTTGCACCTTTCCTTCATGCCTCCCCTCTGATCACAAGAACCTGACTCTATTATGGCCTCTTAATTGACTATTTCAGAACCTCCATCATTATTATTGGCGAATATTAACGTAGAGATTACAGAAAAAATATTCTTTTGCTTCCTTTTTTTTTTCCTGTTTTCTGTGCCTATTACATTCTTTTGTCTCTCTTTAAGTACTATTTTGAGTCCTCATCCCTCTGACAATTACCTGCTCATCTCTCAGCTTTTTGAGGCAAAGGGAAAAAAGTACAGGGCTATCAAATGATCAGACTTTTATTCCATCAAACTCTAGAAGATCTGGAGATATATCCTATGATACTAAAATATGCTACATTATTCATCTGGAGTGTTGTAAAGTTTTCATCCCACAAATAACAACAAAACCTATTAGAGATTTTTCCAGCTACTCTTAGGCCAGTGAAATGGAAATAATGAATTGAACTGAAATTGGATATTGAAAATATAATCAACTTAAAAACTCTTCAGAAGTCCTCATAACCTCATTTTGTTGGACCTTGTATATCCTTTCCCTACAATGTAATAAGCAGCTAAAGATAATTTCCATCAAAACTGCTGAACAACAGAGATTTTGGAAGAAAAAAAAAGAAAGAAGAAAAATAAAGAAATAAAAAAGTTAATCAAAAGGACAGTTTTATAAAGAAAATTGTCATCAGCACTAACACTAAATCCGTCTGCAATATATCCCAGAATCACAGAATCTTTAGAGTTACGAGGGACCTCTAGAGATCAGCTAGTCCAACCCCCCTACTCCAGCAGGGACACCTAGAGCACGGAGCACAGGGTGGCATCCAGGTGGGTTTTGAAGATCTCCAGAGAAGGAGACTCCACAACCTCTCCCAGGCAGCCTGTTCCAGAGCTCTGTCACCCTGACAGGAAAGAAGTTCTTTCTTACATGGACATGGAACTGCTTGTGTTTCAGTGACTTATATGACTTTTACATTGTTTCATCTATTATCTTTGACACTATCAAAATACAATCATACAATATTTTTTTACTATATTATGTTCATATGTGTGGAAAAATTGCTTGAAAAGGGAAAACTAAGGCCTAACAGAAGCTTTGGCATTACAGAAACTTGCTTGGGGTGACACAGTTGCCACTTCCAGGATGGTCTACTATGTGCAGAGACTGTGCTCCTCCATGGTTGCCTCGCCAGCACATTCTGCCCTTCTCACAGCTGCAAAGAGGAGTAATGCAGGGTGGAGTGGTGTGAAGAAACCATGCCCAAACTCTGTTGCACTCCCTGTGCTGGGCCGCTGATCAGTCGCACAGTAGCTGCCCAATGGGAGATACATGACAACATGTCCAGTGCTGAGCTAGCAAGGGTGGTGGATGAATTTTGCTTGAACTTTAGTCATTATAAGCTCATCATAATGCCAAAACACACCTCCATTCCAAAAGTTACCCAGCTCCGAGGTACCACCACTCCTCACTGAGCATGTGCTCTAGATTTTCAATAGACTGTACCTTTAAGTGAAAGTGAAGGAATTTTTCACCAATTAACAACAATATTAAGTATGACTGTAGTCAGTCAAGCTCCACCTGAAAATGTAAAGAGAAGTGTAAAAGGTGAGCTAAGGAGGAAAGAAAGAGGAGGGAAGAATCCATCTTAACTCCTAGGTCAGTTGAGGGGCTGAGCCCATTTCCTGCCCTCGCGTTGGGATGCTGTCTGAGAAAACTCCAAAGGAAGAAGGGAAGAATCCATCATAAATTTTGGATCAGCTGATGGGCTGATGTTATATTTGAATAAATATATATGTTTGTTGTATCTCCTTGATCACAGTAACCTCCTAGGTAACCTATCCCGAGTATGTGAGCCCCACATGACACAACAGTTCAACTCAAAATGCCTTATGAACGTGCCCTTATAACTAATGCATAAATGTTCCTATGCACCCAAGCAAATGCCTCCTATTGATACAGAATAACCTATCACATTTACTGCTCTATTAATGACTTACCAATGAAAAAAACTAATACACACAGCACCCTTTATGCAATCTGTTGTAATGACTACTGCTCTCTACCACCAAAATACACTGCCATACTTCACTGCTAAAAGTCAAACAAAATAGAGAAATATTTTGAAAGAAAACTCATTCCCTGATTAGTTTACATCATTTCTATAATTTCTCCCGTCTCTCATGGAAGCACATAAACAACGAAAATTAGTTAGTGAAATGGTTCCTGCCTCCATAAGTGAATAAAAATCAACTTTGGTGATTTGCAAGAGAAAAGAAGGGTCAATAATTCCTTTACACATACCCAAAAACATATTGAAAGTCACAAAATCTTCCAAATTTCTTTAAAGAAAAACCCCGAAAAATAAAGAAATTACTATTCTAACCTGTGAATAAAGAACCTGAAAAAAGGTAAGTCATCAGCCTGAAATCTCCTAATAGGCAAATAAGAGTTCTAGGAATGAGTTTTGAGAAATTGCTTTGAGATCAGTATTACCATACCACAGGTATCACTGTATTATTGGTATTACTGTTCTGTTAGCTTCTTCAGGGAAAAAAAAAAAAAAAGACTAAAGAGCATGATTCTGTGAAATAAGTAGCAAGAATTTATTTCTTATGGCTTATTTCACAGAAGATTCCTCTAAGGCATCATTAGGGACTTAGGGAGCTGAAGAAATCTATCTCATGTTGGATCATCAGATGGTTGCTTGTTTATAGTGTACACCAAGAAGACCAGGACTTCATGTACATTTTCTACACACACATAAAATACACATTTGTCACAGCAATGATTCCTTTTTTTTTTTTTTTTTTTAATCTATGAGAAATAGATACTTTTAGGAGTGAGGCAGCTAACAATCTGGAACAATTACTTTGTAAGCTAATAACATTTAACTGGAAAAGATAGCTAAATGGTTATGTATCCTATGAAATAGAAGAAAGCATATAAAGATTAAAAATAACACTGAAAAATGAGAGTTGTTTGAGAACATATGTTGCATTAATATAGCATTAAGTAATTATATCTCTTCTCTGCTCAGTTTTATTAATAAAATAAAATCGGTGAGTAGATTATATCCCACATAGAGCAAGAACTGTTTCCATTATAAAAACTATCCCTTTTCCAGAAAATGAAGCTGTTATAATTCTTGAAGCTTCTATTCTCAGTTTTTTCCAGTTAGAGATAAATGCAGAACACTACTGCATCTGGTGTATAGTTTAAAAAATTGTTTTATTTGTTTTTTGTTTTGTTTTGTATTCCAGTGACAAATAAGTACTGGCAAATGAATGCTGTGGCTGAGGACAAGAGGAAATTGTGTCATCTTATCTTTAGGAGTTTGCCATTCTATCCAAAAATATGCAAAATATAATTTTCCCCTCAATAAAAAAGCATGATAAATTAGCACTTATGTTCCAGCATACTTTCCCAGGAGAAGACTGAAAACCATTTTGGTTTTTTTCCCTCCATTTTTTCCCCGTACTATTCTTTTGTTGAAAACTACATAAAGGTAAATCATATAAAATTTAATTGCTCTTGGTATAAAGTTACTGTTCTTTTTCCTTTTTCTCTAGATTTAATTAACTCTTCTTCATTTTTATGTTTTAAAGACAAATAATCCAGATCCATAAAATTTTATACAACTTTACATTTTAGCACATTGCAGCATTAAGGCAATACAAAGAAAATGCACAATACAATTTGGAAGCTAAGAAATATATTTCTTCTTCATGCTTATTTGCAGTTGTTTTCCTATTGAAATCACATATCCGGGGTGTTCTTATAAAAGGATTATTTCATATTTATATTCTTTTTACCAATAAGGTTTACATGTTTGTTCGAAAGAGAAAATATCTCAAGTTAAAAAAAAAAAATGAAAAAGGTAAAAAGCTAAATGATAAAAAGGTTTCAATATTCAGCTGAACTTTGAGACTTATCTGACAGACTTTCAACTCCTGATCTCTTTAAATAAAAATTATTTGTATTTTCATTTTTTCTATACTCTTCAAAAAACACTTTGACCTACCATATGTTAAAGACCAAAGAAAGAAACTAAAGCGCATTGGCAAATGTGGAGAGAGAAGCTACTTCAGAGAAGGCTACAATGATAATTTTCAGTGATGAAGTTCATCAGGCACCAAAATGCTAAGGAGGCTACAACAAAGGAGATAAGAAAATACCAGTTTAAAGAATGTTACACCAAAAATACAAATTCTGTCTTTCTCTCACAAGAGAAGTTACATGTCTAAAATAGTTTAATCCTGTGCTAATAATCATCAGCTACAAATGTTTTCTAAAATACAAGAACTGAGGTGGGATTCCCTCGTGGATGGAATCAGGCTTAGCAAATTAAACAGCAGACTAACATAAAATCAAAGTCCACAGGAGGTGGTAATTTCATATGGTACAATAGGAACTTTTCTGTGAGGAAAAGTATTAAAGGAGAAGAAAGAAGCTGACAAATAGCAGTTCACTGAATCACTGTCCCAGATAAATCCAACAAATAAGAAGGTCATAAGGAAGGTCATTTTCATAGATAGTAGAAGACTTATGAATTTTCTTTTCAGTAGCAGCATATTTCTATGACCTAAGACTATAGAAGTCTCAGAGGCAAAGTCTGGAAAACAACTGAGGAGAGTTGGGATGGGGAGAGAGGAAAAAAAAACCCAATACCAAAAGAGCTTTCAACAGCCAACTGCTCACTGCAGTCCTGAGAGAAGCTTCCCAGTACCTTGATCATATAACAGAGGCTTTTTTTTCCACAGTCCTAATGAGTTCTCTGAAAGTCTTTCCTACTGCAAGGAGATGAACTTATTAACAACCACATACAGCTTAGGTAAGATACATAGATTTTAATGCCAATAGATGGTCTAATACACTGGGTAAATTTGTTCTTCACAGACACTTTGCTGTTCCTGCCTGAAAAAGTTGGAGTATGTAAAGCATCTTGTAACGCCAATTATTGAGTGAATGATAACACAGGATGGAAAGCAATGCTAGGAAGTGGTCAGCTGAGCTAGTTGCGGATGAGAACGCGCTGTGACGGGTTAAATGTAGTGACAAGTACCTAAGAAGCAGAAGTTTGCAATATAGTACATATGATGCATGGTAATAGTTAAGGCTTATGCCCAGAGTGAATGAAAACTGCAGTTATGACATTTGACCACTGACCTATATAAATTTCAGTTTTGGGGTGTCTAGGTTCAGATCCTGCTGCTTGATAAGAAAAAAAAAAAAAGTGATCACTCACAACACGTGGAAAGTCAATGCTAAGATTCAGCAGACCAGCAACCACCTTAAAATGTAGCATGACTGGCAGCAAAGAAATCTGAGCTGAATATCTAAAAGTAGTTTTACCACATCTTATAAACAGTTTTTTTGCTTTTCTTTCTTTCTTTCAACAGTAATCTTGCTCTTATCTCATTTTCTGTCTGTATAATACTATAATAATTATGATGTTTGTTCTTTAAGTGGAGATAAATGTATTATGGCTTGTATGGTGATTAGAAAATATGACCATAAGCTCACTGGAAATGACACAGAATCACTGTGTGTTCACTGCAGGCTTTGAAGAGTGTGCAGTAAATAAGGCAGAGGCCAACACTTGAATGATGAGGTTAAAAATATTAAGCAGCTGCTATGTTTGCCAGACACCATTCATCTAATAGAGCGAATGAGGCAGGGAGCCTCAGGGAAATACTGGGCAACTGTGTAATTACAGACTGCATGATAATGAACGTGCACACAGAGGCTGAATTACAGTTTCATGGGCAACTTGCATTCTAAGACTTCCTAATTTTTGAATCATCACCTTCACACACACACAGATCAGTTCTTAGATGCAATCCACTCTACTTCTCCATGCCTAGCTAAAGCAAAAGCTAAAAATACAATAGATTATTTAGATAAACTTGTAGCCTTCAGTATACCATGTTTCATTAGTAGTTTTTGAAAATGAACTACTGCAGCATAGACCTAATGTTAAAGAAATGTTAACGACTAATCCCAGGACAGCAGAAAGGATTGCTGGGTCCTGCTTCAGCTTTCTCTCAAACGCCATCCATCACAGACGTCAAAATAAGACTCAAGTCTTGAGAGAGCTTCCTTTCTACATAAACAGTCTACTGCTATTAAATAGTAGTTCTTCACTGCAAATGAAGATATCACTAAAAATATCACAAATCTGTAATTACAGATTCAGTGGGCATTTAAAATGTTAATAATATTCAAGCCATATATTCCAGAGAGAAGAGTGAAAAAAAAATCCAAGAGAGAAATATTCACCTGTAGTTTTAGAAACTCCAAAATTTGAAAAAGAATATTATATGAGCAAACAGCCAACCCCACCTACATTTAAAAGTGCTTTATTTTATTACGTGAAGAAATAGTTCTGTTTTCAGAACTATGATAGATGCATGATGCACTTAGGAAATTATGCAGCTTACAAACATTCTGCTTCTAAAAAGCAGTATAAACATGAATCACAGATTTTTCAAAAGAAAGACTGAATGAAAGTTGTGCCTAATTTCTGAAAGAGAAAATACTTCATGACATAAAAATCACTACAACTATAGTTGAGTAAAAACCTTTAGCTTCATATTATTCCTGCAATTTCAAACTCAGTCTGTAACACTAATATGGCAAAGGCAAAGAAAATAAAAACAGGTGTGGCCAAGAAGGCCAATGGGATCCTAGGCTGCATTAGGAGGAGCATTGCCAGCAGGTTGAGGGAGGGGATCTTGCCTTTTACTCAGCCCTCGTGAGGCCAAACCTGGAGTATTGGGGGCAGTTCTGGCTCCCCAGTACAAGAGGGATGTGGAGCTTCTAGGTAGATCAATGAAGATAATTAAGTGGCTGGAGAATCTATCTCATGAGGAAAGACAGAGTGAGCTGGGCCTGTTTAGCCTGGAGAAGCGAAGAATGAAAGAGTATCTTACCAACATATACAAATACGCAAGGAGAAAATGTAAGTAGGATGAAGCCAAACTCTTCTTGGTGCTGGCCGGTGACAGGACAAGGGGTAATGGGTGCAAGTCAAAACAGGAGATTCCATATCCATATGAGGAAGAACTTCTTTCCTGTCAGGGTGACAGAGCCCTGGAACAGGCTGCCCGGGAGAGGTTGTGGAGTCTCCTTCTCTGGAGAGCTTAAGAACCCACCTGGATGCCACCCTGTGCCACATGCTCTAGGTGTCCCTGCCTGAGCATAGAGTTTGGACTAGATGATCTCTAGAGGTCCCTTCCAAACCTAAAGATTCTGTGATTGTGTTCTTTTTTACATATGGAATTAGTGTTAGTGCTGATGACAATTTTGACAAATGACAAATCTGTGAGCAGGAGAGGTTGGACATCTAGGGGTTCCTTACAATCTCAACCATTCTGTGATTCTGTAGCTGCCTCAGGGACAACATAGGGAAAAAAGCACATAAACCAAATACTTCCAATGAACAGTCTATTGTTTTCATTGTCCACCATTCCAAAGCATATATTTAAATTAAAAGTCAGACTGTGTAGAATTCCTAAGAATTCTCTAAACTCAATTTTTACCTTCCAAATGATACAAATGTATGCATAAGAACAGTCTAAACCAAATTAACACTTTCAAAGCTAGATAGAGTAAGTGTTAAATATGAATATTAAATTTTAAAATATGCTTTTACACTTCTATTGAATATTATGTCTGAATTATTAGGCATGCAAGCCAAATAACCTGGAATTCCTAGGTCTTGTTGAGTTAAATTAATTGAGCATATGCAAGAGGCAGAATATAAACTTCATGCAACTTCTTGAGAGATTTGTAAAAAGATAAAGCACATATACCCACTGCAGTCTAAAGAGAGGTTGAACACAAACTAGAGATATATAACATGCAATATTATATATGTTGATGGGAAGGAGGCCAAATTATGCCCTTCCTCAATATCACTTATATATTTTGTCCCAAAATACTTCTACTGCCTATATGATAGCAAGCATAACAAAATATGCCTTACAGGAGTTTTGACAAAATCAGCAAAATGAATATCTAGTTAATCCTCTATCCTTGGGAGCCTCTGTGGGGAAAGAGAGATTAAGGTCTTGGTTTGAGTCCTACAGCTAGGAAATGTTTTTCCTAGTTGAAGAGGGGCAAATTTCAAGAAATTACAGTAACCTGAAATAAGATTTAAAGTCAAATATTGCAAGACTACTTAATTTAAATGTCTGCCGCTAGATATTTACATACAGAGTAAAAAGTGACTTCAGACTAGAGTTTCCATAAAAAGTCCAAAATAAGCTTAAGAAAAATACATTTTTTCACATATTTTTCAAAAATAAAAAAGCTGAAGGCCTAAAGAATTTAGCCCAACATACTGAAACTGAAACATACTTGCATGTATTTTGCTGAACAAATCACTCTTGGATACAAAGCAAAAGCCTACTTAAAATATGCTATGCAATCTGCTCATGAAGAGGTTTCTGGGGTAGCAAATAGAATAGCTTTTGAACCATAGGCATTTTTTAAGTATATCAAACACTGGGATTACAACATGTTACTAGTAGATCCTATACTAGCAGGAATACTGTAGAGTGTTGCTGTGCCCAGGTCATCCTATATCAAATGATCCAACCTCAAATACAGCTCACACTACAATACAGAACCAAGTATCTTAGTAACCTCTGTTGGCTTCCTCCTTAGTGAACTAGGCAACAACAATCAGTCCCATGATTTAAACATCATAATTTTACAACTTTTAATGAAATCTGATTCCAACGACTTGCCTAGTCAGTGTCCTAAATATATCTACTATTAGACTACCACAAAGTGCACCCAGTGGAACTAGAGAACCTCTGGAAGTCATGAAAAAAATCCAGGAAACAGTCAGCTGAGTAATAAGTTCCTGTAAAAGCCAATTAAGATTATATCTCTTGATAAATTTGTTGAAGAGATCAACATTGGCAAGCTTCCTATCTATGTCTCACATCTATATAGGATTATTTTTAGCCTACTATAGCTTTTTGGACAAAAAAATAAAAGTGTGTATGTGAAAAAAGATTTAAATACTTCTAAAAGTAATAGAGAGAAAATAAAGCAAGCAGTTTGAAAGAAAACATTAGTAATATTCCTTAATCTCCCCACTGAGTAATAGGAGTATATCATCAATAGGTGTGCAGCCTAAAAATGTTGAAAGTGAACAAAATTTGACCCACCATCTGTCTTTCTCAAAAACAGTCAATTAGTGATTTAATTGACTTGGCATGACTGTACATATGTCCCACTGGAACAAGCAATTTGGTTTGTAAAAAAGTTATAGAAAAGGAGCCTCAAAGCTTTGAGCTTTCTGTTGTTTTTTGGTGGTGGTGGCAGTATTTTAGAGACATTTTGTATTTTGGCAAAACTTGCCCAGAGGTTAAATTCTTCCATGTACAGCATCTAGTCTTTTAAAATGTGCTAAAGAAGGAAACAATGCACCATACTGGTATGCCAAATGTTATCTATTATGTATTACATTGTGTCTATACTTTCATTTTCATTGTTTAAGATGGTGCAAAAAGTTAACTTTAGAAATGGCGATGTTAACAGAATACATAACTGTCTACTCTTAACATATGTTATTTTCTCAGCTTATATGTACATTAGCACAAGGTACATTTTAAGGATTATATTCCATTTAATTCCTCTATTTATTCCTATATATTTATATGGTTATGCAGGCTAGGATTTGCAGTCTAGGTGAAAAAGAAGCAATCTGGACTGAAAATAGAATTAGCAAAGTAAGATTTAAACAAGCTTGCACTGCAGCACAGTATTTTTAGTTAACCATAGTCCTCTAAGGTTTTGCTCATCATATATAAAATAATCTTAGAACATCAACGTGACCTACAAATGTCACACACAAAGCAACCATAGCACTTAGCTTATTTTATTCTTTTTACAGTTAAAATTTATTTTTAATTGATGCATTTTCTCTGGGATCATATTGCCAGCATGAGTTTAGAAGATTTAAGAAAAACCCTGCAAAACTACTGCAACTTCATGCATAACCCATAGAAGCTGTTTTCATACTTGTTTAAAGCAACTGTAAGCCTTCCTGGATAAAGCAGGATTCCTGAGGATTTCCTGGTCTGAAGGCCCTCAGTTCCTTAATCCTAAATTTCTCAGCAGAGGGCCAGACTTGGCACAGCTCACTCAGCTCCACCTGGATGCCAGTTCCTTGTTTTGAGTGGAGCTAGGCTCTGGCAGGATTCCCAGTCAGAAAATCCTTGAGTTTTAGTGTTAATGTTAGTCTCTGCCTCATCCCTAAACACAACCTTACATGAGGCTTACAGGACTCCTGTATGCTTACATGTGCACCTGGCTTTGCATTGGACTGAAAACACTATCACATCTCAGCACTTGCCCAGGCCTGCCTTGGTCAAAGTGAGCAAACTGAGATTAAGATTATATAGACAATGATAACCTTAAGACAATCATATAAAATAAGAGTCAGACAAAGGCAGGAAGACACTGCACAACAAGCAATAGCATTGATGGCCATGGGAACTGGGGGAGGTGATGCAGGAGGGATGAGGGAGGCAATGAGGGAGGCAATGCCAGGCCTGGGAATCAAGGAGAAGGAAGGTAGCCATGTTCAGAACAAGCTTCTGGGCAGATCCAACTACTCACAGTGAGGCACTTCTCCAAAAGATGAGCTCAGGGTAACTTGTCACACACATCTTCCTACTCCAGCTTCATCACACAGCAGACACCATAGGTACTAGGGAGGTTATGTACATTAGAAGGTAATGTGTATTTTACACCTGCGTATGTTATCTACCTCAGCTGTGTCGTTAACAAGCCCTTTCTATATTACTTAGATAATTAGATTTTTAAAACATGAACTGGATTTATAATAAATTCTTTGTTCTGTATTTCCTTTTGATCATAACCAAATTTTAAGTGCTGGTTCCACTACAGCATGAACTCTCATGAATGTAATTTCCTTTGGTCAGTTCTGGCTGGCACAAACTCAACATCCTAGTTTCTTAAGCTTATCTCTCTGAAATGTTGCCTTCTGAGGAAAGGATTACAAGCCTTGTTTTTTGGATTTGAAACTCACTTCAAGGATCTAGCTGCCAAAACTTCGTTTGGTGTTAATTTCCAAAAGCTCTTCAAATTTTGATTTTGGCTAGTTTTCCCGACTGTTTCCAAGTACTCAGTTTTTAAACAGCTTCACCAATAGATCTTGTAGTATTGCACACAGCTTATTATATGGCCAGTACAGTTCTTTTTTTTTTTTTTTCCCCCCCTAGGATTTTATTCTATTTAACCTATGCTTTCTTTTGTTTAATGTCATCTAATTAATTCCATCAAGCTAATTCCTGTATTTGCTTGGTATTTTACATTAATACGCAGAGAAAGTTATCATGTCTTCTCTTTAATTATCCTTTAATAATGTTATTGGATATGGTGCCTATTTAGTAGAAGTCATTTTCTTCCCAAATTAGTCTCTAGCAACTTACACAAATTAAGAATAAGTGAAAATTCTTAAGTGTCTAACAATAGCAATAACCAAAATTAGTTTGCAGGCACATGCTCACACCTATTTCCTTTCCAGTGTCACTGAATATGATTAATTAAATTAATATTAAATTAATATTAAATTAATATTTTACCTTCTGTTTTCATAAGAAAATATATTTCCATTCATTGCTTTGTTAATCATTTTATTTAAAAATGCTAGTATCTCTTCAATTTCATTAAGAAAGAAGTATAATTTACTGAAATGAAAAGATTACCTTAACTTTCTTTCTGTACTATTAAATAAATGACAAAAAATCTGTAAAACATTAGATTTCTTGGAACGACTTAAAATTTCCAGGACATAGCAATCTCAGATACTTCTCTCCTGAGTTATTCAGGATAGGGACTTAGAACAGTTTCTCTAGACTAACCTAGCTGAGAATTCACCTGTGGCCTTTTTCATTAACTGTCTCCATCCCCTGTCAATCAGCTTTAATAAAGTAGTTGTCACAGAATCATTGACTTCATTATCCTTATATGTGAAAATCCTGAACAAATTCAGCAATTGGCTCCCAACCTCTCTTTCTATGCACAAACTAGGCAAAAATGGTATGTTGTTAAAAATCAGCCAAATAAGTAAATTCAGTTGAGGATCCACATGCATATAGGTTAGCTACTTATAAGGTTAGCTGCAAGGTTACCTACTTTTTCTGTTTGTTTGGGTTATTTTTGGAAGATATTACAGCCTAAGTAGTTGATCAAGTATAGTTGATTATAGCATAGCAAAAAAAAAATTGTATTTCCAGGCAGCTCTCAGTATTTCTTCATACTAAATCACAAGATTAATGCTTTTGGGGGGAACTGGATTGCAATTAAAGAGGTTTTCATTGCTAGTGATATGTGATAATGAAAAATTTGAATCAACAGAGATTTCACACAATTGATAGAAGAATTACAAACACAAAAACAAAGTGCAAGTTTACAGCTCAAATCTTCAACTTTGTAACTGCTAAAAAAAAGGCAAAAAAGAAAAAAAAATTTCCAGATTATTTTCAAAATTATATAATTGATAAATGTTGACAACTCTATAGAAATTTTGAATATTTTGTGAAAATAGAGGAGACGAAAGACTATTTTGCATTTATTTATGAAAACTGTAGGGAAAATATAATTTACTTTACTCTTAACATTTGACTTAATATTTTACTTTTAAATGCCAAAATTTGGGTTTCAGATTATATAAGCACATATAGAAAAAATATTATTTATAGATATACATGATTATAAAATTTTGTCATCTGGTTAAAGTCATTATTTTATCATAATTAATAAAAGGGATAATTAGCAATTCAAGTGTATATTATTCTAGCAATGTTAAATTCTCAATCTAAGCTTATCTTTGTCAATTTTGAAAGCCTCAGATCCTTGAGGTACAACTTGCAAGCTTGTACTTGAACTTTAGACATTTTAGCACGCAATTCCATTTTGAATATATAAAAGTGCTAAATTGCACATATTGCAATAAAATCACTAAATAGAGAAGTGATAAATACACTCAAAGCAAATATTACAACAAAAGCAACATTTCTGGATAATCATCTGTTCTTCTAGTTATATCAAGTTAGAATTTCTTAAGGTTTTTTTGACATCCACTTTTTCATTTTCTTTTGTTCAAATAGATTTCATAAATTCAGCTAAAGTTAAAAGAATAAGCTAAGGATAGATCATCTACTCTCATTTTTTGGTATGGACACTAATCAAAAGCTAACTGTTTAAAAGATCTGGAAGAGAAGGAAGGGAGGGAGGAGAGCGAGAGAGTGAGTGTCCTGGTAAATGGCTTTCTCGTTTAAATGAAGGAGTTCTCTACAACTGGACATAGTTGTTGCAATAATTAGTTACTGAAATATGATCAGTTTCTGGCATTGTTCCCTTTGCCTTATGTTGCATATAAAGCTTTAAAGCAAGCAAAATGAAATTAAACAAGAAATCACCAACAACAAAACACACTGGCAGTTTTACTTTAGGGAATAGCTCAGCAGTCAGATACCTTGACACTATCTCTGAGAAGTCATCACTCCATGCAATATTTTGTTTTCTATTAAACCCACATCTTTCAGTATCTTGAAAAAGCTGCAAGAGAGTTTACCCCCTTCCACTCCAATCATGAGAACAAGAAGCTGTGATATACTTCAAATTCCTTTCCATCAACCTGTGATCCAAAGAAAGTTACATAAAACTGACTTTGACCATTAGCTTAATGCTGAGGTGTAAATTAATCAAAATGAAATAAATCCTTTCCTAATTCCTAGAATGTATTAAAAAGAAAAAAGGCTAGACTTAAAATTGAAGGGAGAATGGTCAAGAATGGTCTTTTTTTTAATTTGACAACACATACTAAGAGATACTGTCTCATGATATTGGAGACTGTTCTTTTCTCAGTTCTACAGAATTAACATGTCACTCATTTCATAAAATACCCTTTAAAAATAAATCATGGGGCATCATTGAGTTTGTCTTCAATTTGTCACTTTTCATTGAGCATAAAATATTTTATATATAAACACATTTACACTATGCAGGAATGAAAGGGAGAGGAGAAAGAAAAAAGAAATGAATGAACAAAAAATCCACATTTCTGGTGGTCTTTCTGAGCATGACCACAACAGCAGCTAATTCAAAAGCTTGAGCCATTAGCTGGACATAACTGAGAAGTGGCTTTTGATCTAAAGATGTAACTGCTTATTTTTATTCCATTTGCTAATAGGTGGACTAATAGGTCCTAATAGTCCCACCTAGTCCTAATAGGTGGACTAAAAAGATGTATTCAGTGCTTTATTTCAGACCAAATGAATACAGAATTAATAGTCTTATTTTAGATATAATGAAGATAACAAGGCTTTCAATATATATTTCAGATATTAAACAGGAAGAACTATGAGCATGTTGAAGCCTAAAGAGGCCAAAAAAGTTAACCTGCAGTTATTCTATATAAACAACAAAAAGGAGTAATGAACACATGTTGGTGATACCAGTGTTCTAAAAACTGTCTTTTAATAAACAGTTGTTTCAGCATTAACAAAAAATCTATGAGAAGTCAATCAGACTGAAAAGCTGGCAACAATACCAATTAAAGCAAAGTAACTGACTCAACAAGCCATAAAACATCGAGGAGTTTAAAGCAAGGAAATTTTATGTTTAAGGCAAGAGAATTTTATGCTTAATGCACTATTTGTGTCATATTTTTGAATCACTGTTGTACAGTGATCTGAGCAAGTCTACAGCTCTATAGCTCAGAAGAGCTTTATTTCCCTGGAAATATGTTGCATAAAGTGTTAATAAAGAGCAAACCAAAACAAATCATCAATAAATTACTCTTATATAATAGAAATAATTAATGATGTTTTCTGGGAAGGTGAAAATATATGATGAAAGGGCACTGCTGATCTAGTTGTTTTCTATCATAACAGCACTTCCAGAATTAATTATTGACTTTAAAATTAAAGGGCATTTTCTTGGCACAGACTTGGCAAAATGGCAAATTCATCAGACAAGCCTAAACAAATGCAAGACTTCTGTATACCAATCATTTTTCTGAGTCCTTTTGCTATTTTGAAAAGTTCAACATGCATGAATATATTACATTTAAAAATTACTATAATTTCATATATGCAATGAGTACAGGCACCTACTGTATGAAACTCATGCAAAAATAAATGTATCTTCACTCTTCATGTGAGCAAGTTAAAAAAATTCTGGTTCTCTCTTTTATGAAACACCAATGACTGTAAAGTCTAGCAATGACTGTGACATGATGTTACTTAAATAAGCAGACTAGTGGAAATCTTGGTTATGATTCCCTATTGTAGCAGGAAATGCATTTAAACCATTTGAAGGAAGACATCTCCAGGGATTGCCCCACGCAGTTCCTCCCTATTTGGAGACACTATGGTGCCTTGGCACTGTGTGGTCCCTCAGTGGGATCTCTGCTAAAACAATTTATTTATTTCAGTGTGGTAAAAGAAGACCATTGGAGCACACCAAATGCAGACTGAGAGAAAATGCAAGGCAGAAAGAGCCTAGCTTGAATTAAGAGCTCAGGTTTAGTTAACAGAGAAGACAAAAGTATATATATCCCAAATATTGCAGTAGATTAATCTAGAGAGAAATAATAATAAAAATAATTAATAAACTAATAAAAAATGCAGACAAAAAATTGTATTCAAGACACTTTTTAGAGCTCAACATTACTAAGGTATTCTAGGTCTAAGATGTTCTGCAACCCTGGGGTTTCGAATTCTAGCCTTTGCCCAGAGGCACCTTTCCAAAATTAAGAATTGTTTTAACATTTGTCTCAGGGGTCATGTTTATAATTAAAAAGTCTAGGAGTGCTTATAAGAAAAATCTGTAGTTTATTTCCACAAATAATCAGGCAGTTTCAGGGATTTTTTTTCTCTGAAATATTGAGGTACATAGTGTAATTGAATGCAACCGAATACACATTGAATTGGTGAGGGGGATGAATCAGAGTAATACCCACTTAGCCAGCTGTCCTAGCTCAAGCAGTAACTAACATTAAGGGTAAATAAAAGATGACCTTTCCACATGTAGTGCACTCATAATCCTCAGCACTCCTCATAATCCTCTCACTCTTCTTTATGGATAAAAATATTTTTAATTAAGTAGTACAAATTAGAAAGGGTGACATAATTTTTTACTGAAAAAAAAAAAATGCAAAAGTGTCCTTCAAAGAACATTTTCTCTGAGCAGCTCTCCACTGACATAAGGAAAGATGTGGGAAAAAAGGATAAAAAGTTGGACCTTATAGAAATAAATGCCTTTTACCCAAACAAAACCATTATTAAATGAAGACTTGTTGAAGACAACCTCACTTCATAGAATAAGAATATATATGAGAATAAGAATATTTAAGGAGTGTTAACACAGTGATAAATCAGATTTAAAATCAATAAACTAAAAGAAGCAGTTAGCATCAGTAAATAACTATCTCAGAGAATCACAGAGATAAAATAGGGAATAAATGCACAATTTTGCTTCCTTAAAATGTCCTTTTAGGCTGAAGAATGGTTTTCACCAATTTGGCAATGTTAATGGAAACATATGCTTACCTATGCCGAGTATACTCTATCCAGAAATTGTAAAACAAACAGAAAACACTAAACATCACCTAATGAAATAAATCCTTCTAGGAGCTATTTGTGTCCTTATTACTAATTCTGACACAACTGCAGCTAGAGAGCTGGAGTAGAAAATGGCAATCTGAGTAGAAAAAAAAAATGGGATTCTTAGTTCCAGTAGCTCTATAAAATGCAAGAAACACTCCTGATATTAGAATCCCATTATATAAATTCCTGCCGTGTTCCCATCCAGTTACTGTACCATAAAATACACACATACACAAAGAAAAATTACACATGAAATACCCAGTGAAAATGTTTTAAAGAATGAATGGAAATTACTAGAAAAGTAGAAGTAATTCAAGAGGAGAAAATGAAGTGCACAAGACTGAACAGTCTAGAAAGGACAGGTTTGAAAAAAGTTTCATTCCTGACTTTACAGTACAGGAAAAGGAAGGAAGGAAAAGGAAGGAAGGAAGGAAAAGGAAGGAAGGAAAAGGAAGGAAGGAAGGAAGGAAGGAAGGAAGGAAGGAAGGAAGGAAGGAAGGAAGGAAGGAAGGAAGGAAGGAAGGAAGGAAGGATGGATCAGGGGGGAGAGGTGTTGAAGGGGTAGATAATACATAAATGCCACCCAAACTGTTAAAATCTACTCCGCGAGTCAATTTTGACTTTTAGGCTCATGAACCATTAATAAAAATCTCCTTACACTCAAATGGCTC
>PTEX01000120.1:1756032-1791801 GCA_003342815.1 Eudromia elegans
GAAGGAAGGAAAAGGAAGGAAGGAAAAGGAAGGAAGGAAAAGGAAGGAAGGAAAAGGAAGGAAGGAAAAGGAAGGAAGGAAAAGGAAGGAAGGAAGGAAAAGGAAGGAAGGAAAAGGAAGGAAGGAAAAGGAAGGAAGGAAGGAAGGAAGGAAGGAAGGAAGGAAGGAAGGAAGGAAGGAATAAAAAGGAATGAAAAACTGAAAAAATATTATCTTTCTCCTTCCTGATAAAAGAAGATAATGATAAAAAAAGAAAAAAGTCTTATAAGACCCTAAATTTTACTATGAACTAACACCAACGCAATTTTACCAAGTGCCTTAATTAATCTGTAAAAATGAGCCTGCAATATAAAGTACAAGAATTCAAGAATTAAAGCTCTATTTTTAGATAAAAAGGTATGATTCATGGATAAACTCTTCCCATAATGAGTGTAGGGTGGATAAGGCCTTCCTGAAGCCTGTATTACCCCATTTCTTTTCCCCTTCTTTGTCCATACTGCTGAAATATGGGTTCTAGACACTGTTCTAGAATTGAATGAAGCTATCTGCCTAATCCAGACCATTCTGCATCTTGTGGCCAACAGAAAAATAAGTGCTGTCAAGCAGTCAGACAGTGAAATCCACCTCTGTGCCATATTTACCAAGTATTTGGACAAAACTGAAATGTGTCTGTGGTTCAGTGCTTACTGCTAGGGAAACAGCCTGATACCTGGATGACACAAAATGCGGGGTGCCACTCCAGGAACCCTGAGCAGGCAGCTATGAAAACTCAAGTGGCTGAAGCAAGATGAAACTTCTGCTTAAAGCAAAAAAATATTTCTAAATACTGGCTACCAGAGTATAAATCTTATAAAGGAGAATGACCTAATTTGTTCAGAAAATTTATTAAGCAAATCTGTTTCAGTTTAAATTCATTTTTACCACAGTCCTATTTAGCTAGTGAAAATTTACCATCATACTCTAAATAACTTTTCTCAACATGATCCTCTCTCATGCAACTAAAATTAACTGTGAATAAAACAGCAACAATTAAATAAATAAATAAATAAATAAATAGAATTTGTCCTGCCAGGAGACAAAGCTATTAGAAGACCCTGCTTGAAAGAGTTAAAGGTTTTTATTACTCTGTAGTTGCTTACTGGGTATAGGGCAGAGCACACAAATCAGCTCTGACCATCACTCAGAAACTGAGGGTGTAATATAACCTCATAGTGGCAGGCTGCCCTAAAGTTTTTTTGCATTATTGTGCATTTAGAAGCAAGGAGATCAGCTTGTCCATCCTAAGGTAATGGAGGATGTATTTGTTCTGCTCATTTACATGAATTTGATTTCTTTCCTTTTTCCTATTAGCTACAACTGTGATTATGTATTTTTATTCTGCAACCCCGTGATTTCTGCAATAACACTTTGGAAAGGCATATAATGTGTACTTTTACTATTTTGTCTATCCTTTCACATATGTCCAATGTTATAAAAGGAAGTGGATGTATATGAACATGGTTACAGTTAAAGACCTTTCACATATAATTTTCCAAATACTATAATACTCCACTACTAATTATATTCTCATTTTTTTTTCAGAAATGAAATAAAATTAATACCTAATTCTCCAAAACCTTATGTTCTTAACAAAAATGAGGCTATTTCTAGTCTTTGAAGACTATTTCTTTTTTAAAATGTATACCATACTTCTAACAGTATGTTTTCTGTTTTGCACAGTTGGCTTTTTCCCCTTGAATTTAGATTAGTGAAACTCAGTTTCAATGTCTAAATATGTTGAAGACTGTCAGTTTCTTCGCTGCCTTTTAGATGGAAACTTCCTTCCTCTTCATCATAGTTTTAGGAAAACAAGTGTCACTGTATAAATATGTCATAAATTTCTGAAATATTTAACAATATGATCTATTAATTTATCTTGCTACTAGTAGTAACTATTAATTTGTAGGATTTCCTTCATAACACTGATCCACGAAGCTTAAAAAACTCCATTACTTAATTTTTTGCTAGTTCTATGACTGTCACAATCTGATCCTTTATCCAAAGGAAAGATGAGATGGTCAAATAATCAGAATTACGAACTAGAAACCATACATTTGAGATTTCAGAATATTAAGTATTCTATATATCTCATCAAAATATACAATAAATACAGAATGTATACACATAGATCTGAAACATGAAGACATCCTACACAATAGTGCAGGAATATATATGTATATTTTTTACTTGTATATATACTATATGCACCTTTCCTGAACCAGGGACCAGAGCTTGCATTTCTCTCTAGCCCATTTCTGATATTTATTGTTCTCCTTTCCTAAGTAGGTTGGCAATTAGGGATGTTGGTGCAGGAATTTAAAAAAAAAAAAAAAGGAAAAAAAAAGGTGTTTTTTTTTAAAAAAATAAGCTCTCTTAAATATTTGAATCACTATTTTTCATTTAAATAACCATAATGACATCTGCAGATTAAAAGCATAAAATGACTCCATATGCAACATTGTTAAGTCAAGAAGAAGCCAAAGATTCTTATTATTTCACAAATACTTACTAGGTTCTCTCAAATGGCAGGTACACAAAAGAGAATAAATTGTTAGTTCCTGAAATAATTTTTCAGCTTAAAACTCCCCTAAATTGAAGAACGCCAAAGTATTCAAGAATTCATTTTCAGCTATTTCTCAGTCTTTCTACTTACCTAACATGAAGTGTATTTTTGAAAGGAAGAAAACAAACAGGAACAATACTTGGTGGGTCACACATTCATGACAAATGATATAGCATTCAATCCTATTCCACTTGGAAAGGATTTAACCTTCTATATTACACTTTGTGTAAGTACACTGTTTTGAGGGACGTAAACGAGCACTAGCTAACAATATCTCATATCCTTCTGTTCCTCCTCTCATGTTCCATGTAGGACAATCTATTTTCTTGAAAATTTTTGCCAGGCTCAGACCCAAAGATCCGCTACATAGAAACATTGCTCATTTTTTATAAATCTTTATAAATCATTTTACAAATCCACTATAAATCTTGATGGTATGAGGCAGGCATGACTCAGGCGCCACTTCTGTTCTTAGCTAAGACTTGGGATGCACAGATGCAAATTTTTAGGCAAGAAAGCATTTTAATGGGCAAGTAGTACTGTATCAAGTAATAAGTAATTTTCTCCAACATATGACAATTTTTAGGATGAAATAATAGTAGATACAATACCCATATTATTTATAAAAGTTTAGTGTTTTATTTTGGACAATTTAGACTTAGTGTCCATTAGCAGCTGTAGTGCATTAGGAATGTTGTTCAAGTGCATCCTCTGAATTATGTCAGAACAATGTATTTGACGCATTTCAACATTGTTCCATGATGTTAACCAAAGCAAGAGGAACTGAAATGATCAGAAGGCTCATTCCAAAAGCGCACTGCCAGATCTAAGATGCTAATGGAGATGCACTTTTATGCAAGCAGAAACTGTCAAGAGCTATCTATGTAATATATTAAAATAAATAAAGTATCAGAAGCCACAGTTACCTTTCTGCATCTTGGAATGGATAGCAGGAGTTGTGAGGTGAAACGAGCCAAGCTCTAGGAATATAATTTGATCTATTCTATTAAAAAAAAATACAAACAGCTTGGGCATGCACTCTAGTAATTCATGTTGTTATTTAAAGTAGGCTTAAACTTTGACTTGGACTCCTAGAAATCACATTTCTCTTAAGAAATCCTCAAGTTAGTTCCAAAACTGTTGTTTACAATCTTTACTTTGTAAACCATCATTTTATACAAAATATTACCCAATTAGAGCTGTGTGTTCAGAGTCTACCATCATTTCCAGAAAAGATTTCAAATAAAGGCATCTTACTGAAGGCAATATTGGTCAATGCTCTTATATCCTCTCAGGGATCAAAACAAAGAGAATTGATAAAAATCTAATATAATCCAGATTTTAAAAACAATAACAACAAAAACAAACAAACAAAAAAAATACTGTTGAAAGCTTGGTTCATTCAAATGCTATTTGGTGAGCTGGTATAAAGTATCAGTGTACGGAGAGAAATAAAAGCAGCCTCAGTAGTTAGAGAGATATGCAATCATACAGACAGTTGATTATATGGAGATGAGACTATCTGAGTATTCACCCTCTCTGTCTCATTCTACCTCTCAATTTCAATTAATTTTATTCTTGCAGAACCATTGTTTCTAAGAATGTGTAACTCATGAATAAAACAAGGCATAGCAGCACACAGTAAGATATTAGCCAGTAATCCTCTGCCCTCTGCAAACTAAAATTATTGTGGATAAAATTATTTTGCTAAAAAGAGTTGTGTAAATAAACGAAACAACTACTTGAGCTGTGCAAATTATTTTAAATTCAGACCAAAAGAAGTACTTCCTCCACTTAGTCACGTTTTGCTATATTCACAAATTATGTCTCATCTCTTTTCTTTTTTTTTTTTTAAATGCCTTTCTACTGACCATTTCTCCCCTTTTCAACAATTTCTAGGAGTGTGGAAGTCCTGAATTTTAATAACTTATCATACTAATAAGTAATAAACTCTTCCAATCTTAGTCTTATTCTGATCTGAATAATGTGAATGTATAAGTATACTTGCACTGGTTTCTTGTCATTACCAAACTTAATATATTCAAACAGTCTTAAGGACAGAAAGAAACAGCAATTCCTATTGTGCAGTTTTATTTACAATAGGCCTTTCCATTCATCATTCCTTAATTTGTTTTCAGGGTCTTCTCATTCTTTTGCACTTCTGACTACACTCTATTCCTTGTCATCACTTCATTCCTTTCACAGGATGATGCACCTCAATGATTCTCTTTCTTCTCTAAATCATCTTATTTATTTTTGCTTGATGACCAGAGAATTCCTTTGGGCTGATTAAAAAATTGGATAGGGAAGGGAATAGCTTATGTGGAAGCATCAATAAATATCAAAACATAAAATCTACTCCATTTCTAGTATATATAGTTATTAGCGTGACTTTTGCCTTTTCTTCCTCAAATTCTGCTAAATAATTATGATATATTCTATTATCTATTTCAAAGACAGGAAAAATCATATTAAAAAAATATATTCTAAGTACATGAAACTAAGATGTTATATCTAATTTAAATCCAATAAATAAAAAAACTTCTGTAATAATACAAAATAATGCTTATTTTTATTCTTAGTTCTCTGCTTGATGCTGTGATGCACACGCTATATAAAACTTTTTTAGAGTTTCTTCTAGAGGCATCAAATAGCAGTAGCTCATTAAAATTTTTTGACAGTAAAGAAACATAGTATAATGTAAGCTTTTCTTTGTTTTTTCCTAGATAATTCCAAACCTAGGCTTCTGTTATTTTGTTGTGATAGACATAGAAATTTTTCACAGCAATGTAATAAACATATGTTTATGCATTCAGCTTTAAATAGTCAATGAATTATTTCATTTTAATATTTTTCAATATGAAGTAAATAACAAAAACTAATGTAAAACTTCTTGGATTCGATTCCTTTAAAGACACTATGCAAAAATTATACAAGTTCACAGGACACAGGACCTTTTAAGAGAACAAGCATATTTTGACTATTATTTACAACTCAAAGGCCTTGGATTCTCTTGCATTTAAAAAAAAATAACAGAATTGTGAAAATAATGCATCTCCTAGTGCAAAAGAACATTCCCAAATATTAGCCTTATTTGGTATACTGTTAAATTTACTTCCAATTATATATTGTTACCTTTGTAGTTAACCTTGAAACCAATTGAACCCACACTTTCATCTGTTTGAAGATGCAACCACATCTGATTGCTCATGCTCACAATTAAATCTGGTACAAAGCTCCCAGTCAACCTAGAGAAAGAAAAATCAGTATAAAGTCATCACACTTTAGGCTTTCTTAACAGAGGAAAAAAAAAAAAAAAAAAAGGTAAGTTTTAATTATAATCTAGAAAGAGAACTACACTATAAACAACTACAGGAAAAAAATCATATTGTAGATATTAAAGGATATGATATTTTTTGCTTTTGGTATTTTGATCTAAGACAAAAAGAATATAAATAACTGTTGAAGAATAAAATATTTTATAAAAAATTTCACTAGCTACAGGTTTGATAGAAATCCATAATAACAAGATTAGTACTATTTGAAACATAAAGAAGTATCTCACCTCACCTTCAGTTAGTTGTCCAGAAAGGCATGTGTCTCTCCTCACCCTGAATCTTTTCTGGCAATCCTGCATACAGGTCTCAAATACTTGCAGGTATGTCAAACAGCACCAGGAGCTCATAATAAGTCACTGTACTTGTTATGTATGTAACTGTCCCAGTATGGAATGCAGACATCCCATTTTTAAGATGAGGTTTCCACTCTTAAATAACAATATGGCTATGAATACTCCTGTGTTTCGTGTACCCTTTCCCCCTATCACCTCTATTATGGTGGAAGAAGGTATATGGTATTCCTTCATTAACAACATCAGATGTCAGGACTTAAAGACTTTCCAGTGTCTTCAGAAAACATTGGGCATTGGGTAATTAATGAATAATTGTAAAAAAAAAAAAAAAAAGAAAATAACATAATTTGCAGTTAATTTAGTTGTTCAGATACAGAATTGCATAGTATTATATACAGCTTTAGATGTAACTGTCCTCCAACTCCTGTTCGAGTAGGACACAATAATTCTGCAATTTCTGTATTTGCAAGACTTGTGTTTCAAACCCCACAAGGTATTGCAAGTGGTACAGGCCATCCGTAGATAAACACATGAATTTCACCCTTTTTTTTTTTTTCACTTGTTGTAATATAAACATTTGAAAGGCAGTGCAATCCCATATGTTCATTTGGTTTGCTGAATCATTCTTAAATATTGTGGCAGTAAAAACAAAGCATTTTGAAACCTGCAGTTTTAAAAGTTACATTTACAAGTTAAAAAAGTTTTGTCTGAGATTAAGTAAGAGTTTTTCAGTTCTTTTATCAACAGAATGATAGAATGTAGCAACATATTTCCCATCCTGGCAAAGTTAGGATCACAAGAACAAGATCATGTTAAAATAGTTTTGTTTTTTTCTGCACCATTTGTAGTCATTCTTTATAACAAGCTGAAACTTTAAATAGTCTTTTTAAAATATATTTTGCAGTTAATTTTAGATCTCCCCTTTGGTCTTTTTTAACTTGTTGCTGTATAAAATAATGTGCTATGGGAAAAATTCATGGCAATTCATGGCTCACAGATGGAGCTACTACAGCAACTGTTGCCAGAACTGAACAAGAAACCGCCTGGCCAAAATAAAATAATGAACTAACTACTCATTCCTGCTCTAAGGGAAGTGTCTTCAGTGGTTTCAGACTTTGCCAAACTAGTAGATTAACAGGCTATCCCTCCATTAGAAACAACACTGTTGTAATGACTAACAGAGCTCTGTAATTGTCACTGATGAGAGATAGTAGCTTTTGGCCATGGCCATTGGGAATATCAATCTCCAAGGAATGTCACAGAGACCAGTTCCTATGATATACAATATAGAAATGTTCCACATTTCTGCTTTGTTAAATCAGTTACAAATACTTATTTGTAATTTTTTTTGTTCTTTTTCTAAGCAGTTTTCAGAAACCATATTTTTTAACAAAATATTGCCTCATGAAAGAATCCCTCTCTGCTGCCCTCCATCTCCCATTGTGAAAGCATATGAATTATCTGTAACTTCAGCACCTGCAAGACCTGTGAAGTTTCCTGAAGTTTTTAACAAAATTCAATTATATTCTGCCTTCTATGTAATTTTTAGAAAAAAAAACTTGCCTAGTTCTTTACAGAACAGTTTTTACATCTTATCATACGTATTAACACTTAACTGAGTGCCAATAAAATTGTAACTCCTTGATAAAATAAAATGATACAGAATTCTATTATGTTTATAATAGGCTTAACATCATTTTTCCCTAATATGTTGGACGTTTCGAAGTATATATATATATATTTAATATTAACAACCGTTAAAGAAGCTAGATCTGAACAGAGTGGTGTACTATATAGGTCCTATTCAGATGTTCTCTGAAATCATCTCTTTACTATACTAGCTCATTCACTATACTAGGCTTGTGGGCCTATGTACTGTAGTCAATAAGCACATAAAGGTAAAAGTCCTACAGTACATCTTCTGTCAAAGCAAGCTTGCTCAAATAAGTGTAAGTAGATCATTTCAACCACTTTCTGACAACTATTTAAATGACAAACCACTTGCAAAGCAAGCAATGTAGGCTCTACAAGTTTGCATGTGTACACATGAATATAGAGATTGAATATGTCTCTGTAAATGTATGTTAGTTTATCTTTTTGGTTATTGTTGTCCAACCTATCTCTTTCTCGTATTAGGTCAGCAAGTTCATAATAAAATAATGTACCTAACCTACCAGTGCTAAGAAATTTCAAAAACTCAGTAAGATTAGTTTTTGTTAGGAAGTATCTCTTTCTCATCCTTACTTCCTGTCATCAAACAATCACATGAATGATACTCCGTAACACATACAAGCGTAAATGCAAAAGACTTACACTTGAAGCACAGTTTTAGGATCACCCACTTCTCCTCCATCACCGATTGTCAGCGTGTCATAGCCAATCTCCAGATCAAATTCTTCAAAATTTATCTGAATAACCTAGTAAAAAAAAAAGTAAATGCATACTTTTAAATGGAGAAAATTTGAATTTGCTTTGAGATGGCCCTGTAAATAAGCTTTTTATCAGTAAAAATAAAACAGAATTTCAAATTAGAAATAAGTGCATGTAACTTTAGAACATTTTAAAAGAAGTTATTGTAATTAACCAACAGCTCTGGTTCAAGAAACATAGAATTACAGTAACTCTAAGGTGCCATCACTCTGCTGAGCTACATGCAGAAGACAGGTTTCACTTATTTATGGTTTTTTTTTTCATGTTTACTATAGTACCAAAAATGGTATATTTTGATTAGATATCCTTAAAGCACGGCTTAATTGATTGCACTTCATGCCATGCAATTGTCTGCAAACAGCAATTGAATATCTGTACTTCATCAAGTATATTTAGTGAAGGTGAGAACATATTTTTAATGAGTTTTCTGAAAAAAAAATACTTTTAATTCTCCCTGGCCTTCTTTTTATTTGCCCAGGCCCTGCTCCCTCAGGGCAGGTGATGGAATTTTGTGGCCTGGACCTGACAGGCCCCACTGGCAGCCCGCATCACTATTCGCAAATGTACACACTTTGGTTATTGAAAATATATTTAGTATTTTAGTATTGAAAGTATGCTTTAGTTATTAATTGTAAAATACATTATGCAACAATAATTAATACTTCAGTGGTAGAACATAGAAAACTGACATTTATAACCAATGCAACAACAAATTGTTAAGCAAGTTGCTAAGAAAGACTACTTAATGAACTGTCCACTGAAATCTAACTCTGCATTTCATTAAAGGTAACCTACTCTCATTCTTATTTTCATATCACTTTCTAAGTGCAACAATAGCTGTTTTTTTAATTAATATTTTTCAAGACATCCTCTGTTAATGGAGTACAACAAAAGTAATAAAAAGCCAGGTACATCACTTACAAAAAAGTTTTTAAGAAAAAAAATCACATCCTAGAAACCTAAAATAGTTTTTCATTATCGCCTTGCACCATCCTTTAATAAGCACATGTCAGTAGAGAGGAGAAAAAATGAGGAAGGCATGAGGGAAGAGGAAGGGATAAGGAAAACATTAGAAGTTATCTTACATGTGTTCTTCCCTTACCCAAATGTTCTTTGAATCATTAAGGTTCAAAAAAATTCTTTCTTTCACTGAAGAAGAAAAGTAAGGTCTCTTTTATTATTCTACTACATTGCTCAAAAAAGCATTGCTCAAAAAAAGGAACTGCAAACACCAAATTGTATTTCATTTTACAAATTGGAAAATATATATATATATATATATAAATGTCTAGCCAGTATGTCATATTCAGTACAGTACCGGCAATCCTTCTTCTGGAAGCGGATAAGAAATGGCTGCTACTACTAACTCTTCCTGCCATATTACAGTGTAAACAAAATATGTCATATCTCCAAATCATAAAAGGGTCTCGTAATAGTCTCAGAAGCACCTGACTAACCTACTAATAAATTACCCATTTCAACCTATGCTTAACATACCATTGCTGCATTGATTTACAGTGCATGGTGAAGGTGCCTATTGACTGAAACTCAGGGTTCATAATTAAGGGAATTTGCACAAACAAATCAAGAGTAACAAATATCCATCGGAAGCTTTCAATATCTGATATTCAAGAGTCAGTAAACTTGTTAACTAGATAGGCAGTACACAAGCATTTCTGTGTTGCAGCTATAAAAAACTATGTTTTATTCTCTGGGAACTTATCCTCTGCCATTTACCTTTGACATACCAAGTGCAAAAAACATGCTCGAAAACTATTCAAATGTGCCTGAATGCAAGAAAATAAGTACCCTCACTGATAAGAGATATGTTTCACAGTTTTTGTTTTACAGTATCTGATTTAGCTTGATCGAACTCGATCAACACTGAAGACGACTTATGTTTAGCTGTGCTTGTTATATTGATTTTTTTCCTTTTAGAATAGTGAAAAGATATTTGGATGACTTCAGCATTTAGATGTACAGTGTACTGGATCCTATTGCAATAAAAACAGATGTAAGATGGGTTAGTAACTTCAAAAATGACAAGACAATAAGTGATTTGTAAAAGTAGAATTCTTGGAAGGTGTATCACCAACTTTTGTGTTTTCAGTAAGAGAGTTGTAAATAAAAGACTGAAGATCATAGAATCATAGAATCATAGAATGCCTAAGGTTGCAAGGGACCTGTAGAGGTCATCTAGTCCAACCCTCCTGCACACGCAGGGTCTCCTAGAGCATGTGGCACAGGGTGGTGTCCAGGCGGGTTTTGAAGATCTCCAGAGAAGGAGATTCCACCACCTCTCTGGGCAGCCTGTTCCAGGGCTTTGTCACCCTCACTGTTAAAAAATTCTTTCTCAAGTTCCTGTGGAACTTTTGGTGCCTCAATTTGTGGCTGTTTCCTCTGGCCACCACTGAGAAGAGGTCAGCCCCATCCTCCTCACTCCCTTTCTTGAGATATTTATATACATTAATCAGGTCCCCTCTCAGTCTTCTCTTCTCCAGGCTGAAGAGGTCCAGCCCTCTCAGCCTTTGCTCATAGGGCAGATGTTCCAGGCCCCTAATCATCTTCGTGGCCCTGCGCTGGACTCTCTCCAGCAGCTCCACGTCCCTCCTGCACTGGGGAGCCCAGAACTGCACACAGTACTCAAGGTGTGGCCTCACCAGGGCTGAGTAGAGGGGCAGAATGACCTCCCTCGACCTGCTGGAGACGCTCTGCTTAATGCACACCAGGATCCCATTGGCCTTCTTGGCCATGAGGGCACACTGCTGCCTCATGGTCAACTTGTCGTCCACCATGACACCCAGGTCTCTCTCTGCGGGGCTGCTCTCCAGGAGGTCGGTCCCCAGCCTGTAGGTGTGTCTAGGGTTATTCCTCCCCAGGTGCAGGACCCTACACTTGCCCTTGTTGAACTTCATGAGGTTACTCACCGCCCAGCTGTCCACTCTGTCCAGGTCCCTCTGGAGGGCAGCACAGCCCTCAGGGCTATCAGCTATTCCTCCCAGTTTGGTATCATCAACAAACTTACTGAGGGAGCACTCCATCCCTTCATCTAGGTCGTTAATGAATAAATTGAACAGGACCGGACCGACTGACCCTTGGGGGACACCACTAACCACTTATTACCACTCTCTGGGCCCTGTCATTCAGCCAGTTCCTAATCCACCTCACTGTCCACTAATCTATGCCACTCTTCTGGAGCTTGCCCAGGAAGATACTATGAGGGATGGTGTCAAAAGCCTTACTGAAGAAGCCTGCCTTACATCCAGATAGATCACATCCACCGCTCTGCCCTCATCTATCCATCTAGTCACCCCATCGTAGAAGGCTATCAGGTTACTCAAGCATGATCTCCCCTTGGTAAACCCATGCTGGCTACTCCTGAGCACCTTCTCCTCCATGTGCCTGGCAACAGCAGTCAGGATGAACTGTTCCATCACCTTCCCAGGGACAGAGGTCAGGCTCACCAGCCTGTAGTTGCCCGGCTCCTTCTTCTTGCCTTTTTTGAAGACTGGGGTGACATTGGCTTTCCTCCAGTCCTCTGGCACCTCCCCCGTTCCCCAGGACCTTTCAAAGATGATGGAGAGCGGCTCGGCTATGACATCCGCCAGCTCACGCAGCACTCTGGGGTGCATCCCATCGGGGCCCATGGATCTGTGGGTGTTGAGTTACCTCAGGTGCTCTCTAGCCAAGTCTTCCTCTACTCGGGGCAAGTCTTCCTCTCTCCAGTCTCTTCTCATTTCCCTAGGGTCTGGGACACTAAGGGGCTGCCCTTGAGAGTTGTCAGCCTGTAGGCTACTAGGCTCTAGTAAGCTCTAGACAACTAGGCTCTGTAGTTCCTGGGGACCAGCCCTAGCAGTGAAGACTGAGGCAAAGAAGGCATTTAGTAACTCTGCCTTCTCCACATCCTCCGTTACCAATGCACCCTCCCCGTTCAGCAACGGACCAACATTTTATCTACTCTTCCTCTTACTGCTGATGAATCTGTAGAATCCCTTCCTGTTATCCTTGACGTCCCTCGCTAGTTCTAATTCCAAGCGGAATTCCAAGATAGCAGGCTTCTTTGGCTTAGTTTAACATGACAGTAAAATCACAAGGTAGTATTATTCTGTTGTTTTTTAAAATAACTCCAGGCAACAGGGAAATATGTGCTGATTTGTTTCTGTGTTCTACACATTTGAAAACAGATGAAGAGATGTGTAATTGATCTGGTTACTAAATGTGCAATAATTGAAGGTATAGAGATTGATATTCTTTAGGAATAAATTCTGTGCAAAACTAGTGTGTCTTTTTTCCCAGTTTTCCAGAGAAAAATATATATAATTTTGATAAGTGAGATGTGATCTGATTTTTTTTTATTGATTCATATAATCAGTTTGGTATGAACATCTGTTTAGGGTTCAAAGAAAGTTTATACCAAAATTATGTATCAAAACATATCTATATACTCACTGTATTTATATCTCCCCCCCCCCAAAAAAAAAAAATCGTATTGAAAAAGAAGAAAAAAGAAGCAGGAAGCATAAAATATTTCAAAATGGTCCCAGATACAGTTTTAAGTGGAAGCAGTACTGTAAACAAATACTTCACAAAAGATTTGACTATTACATAGGATTCTGGATAGGAGGAGGATGTGAGTTTTGAAAAGCAACCTCAAGAAGGAATTTTCAAACACATGAAAATTCAAATAAGAGTTCTTTTACTTCATAGATTATAACTTAACTGGTGGTAATGGATTGTGTATCAGTATGGCTTCAGAACTGAAATAATTTATTTATTTAAAATTTAGCAATATATTAATTCTTTTTCAAAGGAAGATATTAAGTAGACCTTGAACTTTTGGACCTTAGTAGTAGATTTTGTGGCATATCCACAACTTAGCAGAGGGCATAGAATAATCATATTTTGCATTTTATTTCACATAAATAGATTCTTCCAGGATATTCAATTTTTCCAAGTTACTGCTGTTTCTGCTGTCATGTCACATGGATATTTGCAGTCCATATTCACAAAAATAAATAATATTCTGTATTAAACCTAGTATGCTTCTGCTAGTTATAAACCCAGAAGCATAAACAAATTAGCAAGACTATTGCTATCCAATCTATAAAGCCAATAGGCAAAAAACCCCACCCCACCTCTAGTTGAAAAAGAAGCTTTCAAAAATTATGATCATAGATTTTGATCTCTATTCTAGATAATTGTTGATTGAATGTTTAGTTAATGGTGGAAATAGCTCCCCCAAATACCAAATTTTTTTTAATAGAAAGTAGGAGTCTAGGTAGTATACTCAACTTTTTAAAATTTTGAAATAGACTAAAAGTTAGGATGTAAAATGAATTATGCTTAACAGAAACAAGCATGTGCTTCAAAACTGATTCTGACATAGAAGCGTAAAGGTTTAAAGTTGTATATATTACCATAGGTACATCTGTTATCCTAAAGCTTCCAATGCAAATGTAATCTAAAAATATTTTTGGATATATAGTAATGTTTTTATTCCATAAAATTTGACATTTTACTAGTAAGATAACTATGGAGATATTTCTTAAAAAAATGTTATGAATTCATTTTCCTCAGATAAGTACTTAAAAAATTCAAAAGGTAAGGACATGAAGAACAGTGAAGAACCACTCTGCCAACCACGCAATCTAATGACACATTACATATACTGAATATGATTCAAAATACCCAGGTAGAAGATCTGTAGCAAAAATGTGATTTTAACTAACTCTTACACCAAATATTGAACTTTTTTTTTTTTTTTTTAAAGTATATATTGGAGCACTAGGAAGAGAACAAAAGAGAGAAAACTTAGAACATTGGAGATTTATAGAAAAAAAAAAAAAAAAAAAAAAATTATAGAAAAAAAAAAAAAAAAAGGAGATAAATGCTCACTACCTGGACTGGAAAATTCTATGTTTCAGAGTTCATTCATTGGCAACAGGATCGTTATATTTAACAGTACACATCTAAAGTGTAAATATCTACACTTAATACTGTCTTACTTAGCAGGTTTATTCCTAGAAAAAATATTGCTAGGATGTAATCCATCTCGTCAAATGGTAGATCACACGCAGGAAATCAATCATTTTCTGCAAGTACCTATTTCTTTTCAGTGAGAGGTGAAACCAGGCATTTTCACATGCACATCTACATCATGGACATCTAAAACTAAATGCATTTGTCTAAATGTACGTATGCAGTGCCCTAAAGTAACAAAAAGATCTCCACCATGCTGGCAGATAGAGAATGATCAGAATTGAGTCCTTACAGACAGGCAACTGAAGACCAGATGGGATATGCTAGAGCATCATTCAATGGTTGCCAATAATTTCAACCCTACAGATAGGACATGAATTATTCTCTCAGCATCACAGACTAGTTCTGCAATCAGTTATTAATAAATATCACTCAGAATTATTGCTTTTGGAAACATATGAAAACAAATGTGAAGTCCCTTCTCACACACCCCCAGAATAAATATTGCTTGAAATTTTACAATAGCAGGACAGCACATTAAAATAAGAAAAAAAAAATTATAATTTTGATTTGCATGTTGTAGTTTTCTGTTTTCATAAAATTTAAAGCCTTTATTAAGTTGTTTTGCATTTATAATAAAAGCTTCTGAAATTGATTAATCTGAAAAGAACAGCCATAGCATTTAATGATCCCCTTTAGTTTGGATATAAAATATTCTACAAAGCAGAAATCTTCTTTTAAATACAACTGTCTATAAAGCAAACAAAACCAAATAATAATAATGAATTGTACAGGTGAACTATCAATATAGCATCCATTTTGAGAAATTAAGAAATGCAAATAAATAATTACTCAAACACCTTGCCTTTTGCTTGTCAGTATGTTCACTCATCCTGTTTTTCCCAACAATACAAATTTGTCTACTAGCTTGCACCTTTTAACATATATCTCAGTACTGAGGGAGTTCATGGATGTATGTGTATCACAAGTATTCTCACAGCACACTTGTACACAGATCAAACACAGTTGACAGTTGCAGAGTTCTATACGGCTCAAAGGTCTCTCCACTGTCACAATGAAATATGTGTATCCAAGTTCTCTGTACCTGAGCTGTGAATATCCTCAACTTGTCAGCTATGTTCAGACACTTACCTCTGAACTATAAACACTATGGTCAGATTCTGCCATATTTTCTCACATCAGTTATTGTAACCTTTCCATATGCTGCCCCATCATGCCTCTGAAAACTCACTATTCAAAGTTAAAAACAAACAAACAAACTTATTTACTTATTTAGCCCATAGAGAAGAAGAGAGAATTTTTGTTCCAAGCAACAGAGAAAGTGACTGAATACTATCTGAAAGTGGTGGTGTGGGAATGACATCTGTACCTAACAGATAATAAGACAGGGAAAAGCAAAATGTGGAAATTCCTAGTACCAGAATCTATTACTGATCTACACAGAAATTAATTTCTGCAACAACCACAACATTATCTTGTATTTAAGAAAACAAAAAGAAGACCATATGAGCAGTCCAAACATACTAACAACAGCAAGAAGTCTACTCCAGTGATACTTACCCAAAAGATATCTATTTCCATCAGTTTCTATCTCTATTGTAGTAAAAAAAAGTCTTTTAAACTGTTGAAAATTTCATACCCATCCTTTGTTCATCAATCAAAAGGAATTATCTAGCCGCTGTTTTCATTCGTGGAAGATAAAAGAAAACATATCTATAGTCCTTATATGCCCTCAAATTGGTTAATTGCTTTTCTGCTGAGGAAGACTCACGACTTCCCAGTCAGTAAACGATGTGCATTTGTATCAGATTATAAAAACTAATGAAATCCTGCCATGTGATTGATAGGCTTTACCTCCACAATTTGCCTTAGAAACATAGTTCTCTCTGTCAAAATAATTGTGTTATTAATATATTTGATTATGGAAGAATAGTTTTGGTAGGAGAATATATTGAATCCATCATTCATTATAAAACTGAGGTATAATTTTATGTAATATTAATATTAGTAAAAGTTAGTAATCTATTAGATCTCCAATCAAAAATTTTCACTTACATGGCCTTCACAGATAATACTTTTCTGAAAAGATAAGCTACTTGAGAGAGAAATTCATCTTGCTTATTCTGAGCATACCTCTTAGGACAAATAACTAATCTGTAAATTAAGATTTGAAATTCTAGTGATATCAATATCTCTTCATTAACTGCAGATAGAGTCTAATACACAAAGTCTACTGACTGTCACTTAACTTATTGTTGTCTCATGGCAGACAAGACTGATATACATAAAGCATTTCTCTTCTTTAAAATATAGGTTAGCTGTAAACACAAATGAGAAAACAATTTTGAAATTCTTTCAATAAGTTAACATATATCAAAAGAAAAACATATATTGGAGAGCGAGATACTGCTAAATTCCAGCAAAGTTACCACTCAAACCCAAGGCACTTTAT
Organism: Eudromia elegans; assembly: GCA_003342815.1. NCBI lineage: Eukaryota > Metazoa > Chordata > Aves > Tinamiformes > Tinamidae > Eudromia > Eudromia elegans. Next base: position 1,773,148 of record PTEX01000120.1, read on the forward strand.
CTCACAACATATATCTCTTTTGGACATAAATATTCCTCACATATATCACAGTTATGAACTACACATTTACATGTTTGGATTTTTTTTTCTCAGTAACATCATTTGAATAGGGTCTACACTTTTCAGCTGATTAGTCAACCTTTAATATTCCCAAATCCTCACAGTTTGAACCCATTTCACTTTTTTTAAATTATTTTGTTCTACTTTTCAAATAAAATCTGAAAGTAAAATCATTATCCTCTCTGGCCATATTTAAAATATTTCCCAGAGAATCAATTAACTCCAACATTTCTACTAAAACAGAAAAATAATTTCTTGAAAAATTGCTTTTCTATAGAAAAAGGTACTAAAACATATGACTATGCAGTCTAAAAGAAATTAGATGCTATCCTCAAAGACTTCATTTCCATTACTCCATTCCCAAGAATAGACCTGTATTTCTCTCTGAGTATCAAAAGCATTGTATTAGTCCACTGCTAACAGAAATTAGGAATAACCGGCAGATTTGGTTAACAGAGGGAGACACAAGAAAACTGAAGTGCATTGAAAAGTTAAGGAGACAGATGGCTGACTGGAACCAAAGGTATCTATCTTGCTTGTCTGTATTGATACCAAACTGATAACGCTGAATCCAGTAACAAAAGAAATCTGACCAGGCTCAGTTCTGGCATAGACACAAAGACGGTGGGAACAATTACAGCAGAGATGAATTTCCACTCAGGCTCTTTTTCATCTACTGCTCTCTGTTTTAGAATATTCTCTCTTTTTAAACTACTTAATTGCAAATGATGCAATAGAAAAAGCTCTGAAAGATTTAAAGTTCAGCAAGCTCTTATGGTTCTTATGGTTATGGTATAAAATATAAATATTGCTGTGTTATAATAACCACCATGACATTATTTGTTATAGTAATTAAAAACAAATATTAATGACTAATCTTCATTATATTACTGATATTTTTGATTTAAGATTGGAAAAGATTTCAAAGATAAAAAGTAGTGTCTTTTTAGCAGTCATGCAAGGCAAGCACAATTTTGTTCAGAAGAGTAATGCAATGTCAGCAAGAATCTAAACTGAACACATTAAACCAATGATTGTGTCAGTAAAATTTTTATACATGCTGATTCTTCAATATATGCTAAAAAGAAGTTGATAGAACTACAAAAATTATATCATCTTAATTTTCCTTTTTTTTTAAAAAAAAAGAAAAACAAACACTCAATTTCAGTTTCTTTAGCATGCCTAGGCTATTCTAATCAGTAGTAGCCATACTTTATACTGATAGCCTGGGTCAAAAATTTACTTCTTAGACAACAGACAAAACTTTTATCTATCCATTATTTCAGAAATTCTGTAAATATCTTTAAGTCTACTTTTCATTGCAATATCAAAGAAATATAATTATGTCTGGCCAAGACCACAAAAAGGATAATTTCAGTGTTGTCAAAAAAAAAAAAAAAGTTTCCAATATCTGGATTTTTTTTTCTTCTTTACATTTTTATTTCAGACATAATTTGATGCTGACAGTAGCTTAGCAAATATTCTTGATTATGGCCTTACTTAAAAACTCATACTTATTTGAGCCATTCTTAATGTATTTTTCAGTCTAATTATATTTACAACTCTTTCTTGGCATTTAGGCATCTGAGAAAGCATATAGGTATATATTAAGTAATAATCAAATAAAATGTTGAATGAGCCCAGGACAACCCAGAAATTTAAAGCTGAGTGTATTCTTACATATTTTCATCACTGATGGCCTAGGACTGTCTTTGTGCTATGCTACAGCTATAGCTGTAGTATTTATATTTTCAGAACAGGTTTTTTCTAAGAAAAAAACCCTATTATAAATACAGAAATATTTTGATTATTTGATTTTTATTTTCAACTACCCCAGGTAGGACCTCTGATAAAAAAAAAAAAAAAAAGTTTACTTTGTACTAGAATTTATGCAGATGAAATAACTGGATCTTTGAAGAATTCTAAGAAAAAGAAAAACAAGCCTAGCAATCTCTTGCAGCCCTTTCCAAGGTCTCCTATATGTTTTAAATGATCCATAATTTGGAGATAAATTTTTCCACAAAGACTTTATAAGGCTTTATACAGAAATGGAGCAATGCTACCAAACAGCTTCTGAAATAAAATTACACTTTCACTAGGTTCTGTAACTTTCTACTTTTTAAACTGTCCTGGTTCAAATTCTAAGGTCCTTCCAGATCTATTCGTAAAGTGTGATGTAGATGGCAATATAAGACAAAAACTTTAGCAGGTACATTCAGCTCACCTGAAGTCTTATACCTGGAAATAAAATGTAGCTGCTGCTGCCAGGGGCCTAGCTTTTGAATTTAAGGACAACTGTTTTCATAATTTAACATTATTCCTCTATTTTGATTCATCCAGTATTGTCAGAACTCCAAGCGGTTTTGGTTTAAATTATAGGTATAAAATGCATGATATTTCAATACAGGGATTGAGATAGAGAAATAAATTACAAATAAAAGCTTTAGACTTGTTGTTTGTGAAGTAAAAGTGAATCCATGAACTTCAGTATTTTCTCACTGAGGCCAAATTTCATCCAAGGTCTTAGACACAGTGCATCCCTACTGATTATACACACTATAACTGACCCATGCCTTGCTTCTGAGAATCAGCTTAAAGAATCACCTAAAAACATAATGACATCTGCTTGACATGCACAAATCAAAATACACTCAAATGAAAGTACATAAGATTGGTCATTTCATAGAAATGTCTACAATACACTACATACAACAACTATGTAAATAGATCATACAAATAACAAATATAAGCTATTGATCTATAAAAGCCATATAAATGTACAAAAGCTACTAAAATTCTATGTTTTTCTTAATTTACCTTATTAGCATTGATCGCTGTGATGACCCACACACACTGAGCATTGCTGTCATACTGAAATGGAAAATTTGGTGATGTGAAAGTGCCTCCAGGACCCTGAAGACTGGACCCACAAGTCTTGACTGCAAAAAAAGAAGATTCATCTTACAATTCACATACAAAATATATAAAATTTGTTTTATGAATCTGCTAAATCATGAATTTATATTAATCAGCATTTAAAGGATTAAAATATCTTTGACCACAAATAGAACTAACATATACAAGACAATTGAACACCCCTCTTGTGTTCAAGCTTATTATCTAAACCAAACCAAATCAAGCGCACACATGCACAAACATGAACATTCAAAGTAAAAGACCGACTACACAAAAGAAACTCTTTTCTCCATTTATTTTTAAAGAAACACTTTCATTTTAAGAAATACTTAATTTCATTTATTCCACAACTATATTGAAAAAGAAGAGTATACAGGAGAATATAAAAGTCACTCTAATTACGGTATTTTTTTAAATTTATTTACATCAGTATTTTTTTCCTGCTATCACCACTTTCTGTGAAGTGGTCCCTATTGAACTAACTGAAACAATTACAATTTTAAAGAGAACGTGTAGAACTCAGTCTTCACAAAACAATAGAAGTATTTTTAAAGACTGCTATGTACATTCATCTACAAATCAAAATCTATACAATCTTTTATAGTAGAATATCATTAAAAATGATATCTTTATTCATTTTAGGTTGTGTCTGAAATCACAAAAAATAACAGAGTAGGTAGAGCTATTTGTGCTGGTAAATGATATTACTTGGGCACTAAAATTGTAGCCTGCTAAAGTAAGTGAAAGTTCTACTGTTGGCTCCTTGATATTCAAATTTTTCCTAATTCACTAATGGTGAATTTTCATATATTAAACTGTAAAACTGACAAGCAACTTCAGCTCATGAGCTTATCAACCTGTTTCTGTACTGATTACTATGGCAAGAAAGTCAGCTGCAGAAGCAACAGAATTATTGCTTACTCGAGATTCTGGAAGAATCCATCTCACTTAATCGATTAAAATTTTTGATTAAAGGAAACAAAATTACCCTGCAGTCATCCTGGCTTGCACAATGCATGCTTAGTTGAGCAATACCATTACATGCAGATTCATTTGTTCTTGGATACAGACTGCTTCCCCTACAACTGCCCCACTACCCCTCAGAAGGGATGTCATTCAAAACAGAAACACAGTTACCCATTTATTTAAAAAAAAAAAAAAAAAAAAAAAAAAGAGAGAGGAAAAATAAACCCAAACCTCTCCCCAGATTGCATTTCTGGTATATTTCTGGTTCTGGGCTTCACCACGTTTCTAGTGCTAACTCATTTATTACATTTTTGGTGGTAACTTTTGCAATTATATGAAAGTCTCATGATAAATTTGATGCAGTTAGTTCATAGTTAGGTCATAAAATTATTATTCTGCAAGTCTGGATTACAAATTCACCAAATATGTTACTAACACATTAGTTTACCTACAATTTTTAAAACTTCTAAAACTTTCCTAATTTCACAGAAAAATGTTGATGATTAATGTATCTTTTTTCCTGCGAAATTAGTGCTATGTGCTGCTGACAATGACTTAGTGATAGGTACACTATTGGCATTTGAGGATTATTTTAAATATTTTCAAGAATTTTCTTCTAAATAAAGATACTCATTATAGATTTAAGTAGCAGACTATTGAAAAAACTATGAATAATAAAATTATTGTATCTTATGAAATAGAAAAAAAAAAGAATTTTTAAAAGACACAATAGGCACCAAAACTTTTTCAGAAAGAGGTCTGGGAAAAGGTGATAGACAGGACATCTGCCATGGAAGTCTCAATGAATATTGGTAAATCTCTAAGAGACTTCAGGATCACCTTTCTCCAAGTCCATTTCTGTAAGATATGTAATTTTTGGTCAATGTACAGCTAGACTAACAATGTTCTACTTGTACTAAGTTGCAAGTACAAGTACATATTTTTAAAAGACTGCGATAGTTGGTAATTACCAGTGTTGTGAACTAAGATTTTTGTGTTCTGTCTGCATAGAACACATGATATGCAAGATCCTCTTATGTTACACAATTTGAAATGCTTTGGCATGTTGGAGAGAAAGAAAAGCTACCAGAGCAAGCAATCTAAGGGCCATTATCTCTTCTTCATTTCCACGGGGAGAGGAGGAGGGGGCGGCTCCTTGCTTAGCCTTAGGGGCTGCAGCTGATGATTTTCTGAGTGAGAAAGAGAACTGATGTCCAGCACAGCTTTTCTTCTGCTGTATTTCTAAATGAGAAAACTGACTTTTGCATGTGTGTGTTGCATGTGGGAACAGCAAAAGCAAAGAGGGAAGAGCAGTGAGTGTTCCCAACTTGTTGCTCCATGTGAAGGGGTGCGTGCATGGGACTGTGTGGAATAGGATGGGAAATGGGATCCTCCATGCAGGAGCTGCCTTTGCTGCCTTTCCTCCTCACAGCCATGTGCTGGAGACCCCTAAGAAAAGCTGTGTTTCTCCAGTGCCCTGATGTTGACAGGTCTTTGATGCCTAATTTCTATTTCTTAGGCTCATCTCAACTATTCCTAACAGAATGAACACTAAGTCAGAAAAAAAAAAAAAGTAGAGCTGAACCAAATAGATGCAAACAGACCTGAAAAGTATACTAAGCTACTCTTATAAAGCATGTTTATATATAACATGTAATTTTATTTCTAAATTATATAAACCACATGCAAATATGACCTCTGTAAAGTCATATGGGGAGGAAGTTTTGAAACACTTTATTGAAATGAAACACTGTAAATTTTTTAAAACGAGAAAAAGAACCAACTCAGTAACAAGAAAAATAACCTGTAAAGACAGGAGAAAAATCTAAACTGATTTTCTGAGGACTGTTCAATTGTTTTGTAGAGTATATGCAGAGAACAAGTATATTAGGGGCTGAATTCCTTTTTAACTCTGGAATCTTGTCTAAATGTGGGAGCACTTGGAAATGGCATTTTTATATCTGTAAGAATATATCAGAGAGTAGATAATTTCTGACCACTGCTGATTAAGCACCAAGTTATCTCATTAGAACATGAGGAAATTACATTAATCAGCATGCCAGATGATTTTTTTTTCATTGTTTCTCTTACATATGCTAGTTACCGTTTACGTAAGGTATAACAGAAATCACATCCTTGTCTGTGTGGCTCTTCTCTGGTGGGAGCTGCCTTCAAAGCACCTCGCTGACATTCATGCCATATCTATGCACACATAGTCCTACCAACGCATGTGGCTCCTAATACACTTGCTCACTGCACGTGTATTCTTGCCCTCGAGCTTTGGGCAGCCCTTCACTACAGCAGCAACATACACAGAGCTGAGAAATATCAGAGGTGCACTGGCTTTAAATAGCCGTTGCTTTCTCACTTCCCGAGAGAATGCTAAAACAACATCTACAAACCATAGGTGAAAGCACCATGCACACGCACAAGTATTACAGGAATATTAATTAAAGACTGAGGATATGAAGATATGTTTTAAGTTCTAGATGTCTTATTCTCTGATTTCTTCAAAAGAATTAAAAAAAAAAAAGGACAGATTGAGAGAGATCTTCTCTGATAAACTCAGAATTTAAAAGTCAGTACGACAGTAATGAAAAAAAAAATGTTGAGTTAGTTAGAGATCCAAAGTCCAGATACATAGTCATTAGACACTAAATTGACTAAATTACAATGCTGCTCTGTTTTTCATGCATAGCTATATAGAGGTCTATTTATATGTGGGTGCTTTTATATTCAACTACATAAATTACTTAGCAAAGTTACTTTTAAATTCCATCGTTTATTTCCATAAGACTATGGCACTATATTATAACATATATGCATCACTTTCTGCTTGCTTACTGCTTGCACATCTCCCCTGAAACACTCCCTTAAACCATGCAGAGAGGAAAGGCAGAGCAAGAGGGAGAGAGAAGACAGCAAGAGAAAGGTCATGCCAAGAAAGCCTGAAGCCTGCTCCTACTTTCATAAATTTTCATGTGTTTTTGCGCATGTACAGATATATAAATATACAAACTGACATTTTCACACATACCTGTTTATACGTAGTTGTGTCGGTAGATGCATGTCTCCATGTACACAAACATGTATCTTAGCCCTTCTCCAAGCATCAACAAGAGCTGAACAACACTAGCTGAAAACCTGATGTGAGCTTTACCACTATGACTGATTTGTTACTATACTTTTGAGTCTTTTTTAAAAAAAATCAAGACACATATTTTATTCCTCAATAAAGTGTGACAATTTATATTCAAGTTGAATCACTTAATTAAAAAAAAAAATTGAAGTGGGAACTTTAAGAAAAAAAGTCACACTCTCATTAATCATGGAAATATTTCTCATCTTTCTGCAATTCATCAGCACTTATTGCTGCAACTCCTAGTAACTTTGGCATTTTTTTATACCAAGTTCAGTAGTAAAATCCCTTTCAGAAATTATATTCCTGTGATATTCAAGTTATCTGAAATATATGTGAAGTTATTCTGCCTTATTTGAGTAGGTAACAAGGTTTATAACTTTATTTTTTTTTTTAAGGAATTGTTCTTTAGGCTTTGTCAGAAGTTACTCACTGAAATTAGTCTTTACAAATTTTATTTGTTTTCATCAAATGAAACAGATGAACTAGGTAGAAGATGGGAGAGAAGATACTGTGTGAGAAAACTGTATGGGCATTTTTAACATGTAAGAATAAAATTTAAGAGTACAATCAATAACACTTTCTTTAGGTTAGCAATATACTACAAATAAAAAGGTAAAAGGTATTGAACACAAATCTACCAGTATGTGAACAGGTTTTACAAGGCAGGAAATATAAAGCAGCATGGAAATGATACCAAAGTACATTGATTTAATAATAGATTAATTATATTAAGCATATAATGGCAAGCACCATTCTAACTGCTGTATTTGAATCTGCTTAAACTGACAAAATTAGTATTGCACACTGCAGCTTGCAGTAAATGGAAAATAATATTATCTCTTTTTTTTTCTTCTAATTAAGAAACAAATATTTAAGAGTTATAGCTTTGGATTCCCTTCGTAGCTCAAGAACACAATAGTAATATAGTTATCTGATATTACATTATATGCCAATGTCTTAAAAAAAAAGCGTATTCAACAACAATAATAATAGAAAAGGAAAGGAGTTTATCAGCTTGAACATTTTTTACACATTTTGTGTGTGTTTTCTCAACATTATTTAAAAAGACAATATATATACTGCTAAGATCATATTCCTTAAGATAAAATTTCCTCAATATATTGAACCTGTCCCTTCTTTGAGAACTTAATATAGACTAGCTGCTCATCATCTGCATGGGTGAAACTGTAGCTATTTCCAAAACAAAAGCACAGCACTAGTTCCCTGGGCACTCAGATTCGCTCATCTTTAATAGATATTTCTGACATAGGAAGACCGTATTAGATGCCTTAATTATGAAGGATCCTGTGAATCTGTACAAACGACGTGTCAGAACAGATTGGTTACTACCTCAGGTAAGTCAAAGCTGTGGACATGTAAAGCAACCTCAAAGCATTAGTAAAAAGCAGAGTTCTTGTATTTTGCAATGAGTGCAGTACTACAAGTGGGAATAATAGAAGATGAATCATTATTAGGACTGAGAAACTGGTCAGTTATTTACTAGTTTGCTGTTGTATTTTCTGAAGGTTTAGCCCTGACTTGGTTCATTATTATTCAGCATGAATCTGCTTTCTTTTCTGGACCTGATCTGTAGACAGGAACTAGGTTACCATTCCTTTTCAGACAGTGCTTGTGTTTGAAGATTAGTTCTGATTGTCTTTCTGAATATTTTATGGAGTGTTAGGAAACAGATAAGCATTTAGACATTGATGTCTATTATGCTCTAAAACAAGCATTATTAACTATATAGTACTTGGTGGTCACAGGCGCATATTGAACTCACTCCCTCTGAAATCCAGGAGGATTTCTGTTTTTCTCCTCATTCAGTAATAGTAGTCATAGTTCAGTAGCTCACAAGCAATTTTTTCTACTGCCATTCTCTGTAAATATTTCTGATACTCAGCTCTTAACACAGTAGGAAAAAAGGCAAATACAGAAATGAGATTGATCAAATTTGATCCTTAATATTTTTCATCATATAGGGATTTTTTATTGGGCTGTTGTAGAAGCAAATTAGAACATACCAATATGTACAATTTGACTTACCTTTAGAGTTTATATGATTTTCACATCTCTGAGTCACTACCTTCAGGTGATTATCTAATCAAGTATATCAAATGCACATTTTCTCACAGTATCACATCTGATTTCAGATGCATTGCAAACAGAGAAAAAATGTCATTAATACATTTTACAAGAAACAGACAAAAAAGATTCCTACGACCTCACTGTCCTCAAAGCACAGAACCAGTTCTTGGTAAAAGTGAGAGGTTACTAAGCTGATGGAAAGCTTTTGCTACTCCAATCCTCCAATCTATTATTCAGATTTCTAATGAGTTTTCCTATTAACAAATAATTAATACAAGCGAATAATGGCAAATTATGAAAAAGAATTATATATATGAAAATAAGTCATATAAACTAGGAAGGTAAAAAATTAGAAAAAATTAACTACTGAAAGTATAAAATCAACATATAAAAATAATTGCACTTTGTGTAATCCTCCATACTGAAAGTAATAGAACTAACAAGTAAATAGATTTTATATTTATTGGACAAATTAGATATTAACCCCTCTCTAGAAAACTTAACATCACCACGAAAAATAGTGAAAAGGAAAGGAAGCTATGCAAGCTTCCTAACAGCAAAGTAACCACAGAGCATCATCAGTTTAGGAAAGGTGATTAAAGATGTATTATCTATTCATAACACATAATTATTGTTCTGTAAGAGTTCTGTGTAGAAAGACTGTGTAGAAAACAAATAGATGTGTAAAATGAGTAAGTTCAGCTTGTTAGAGTTCCACAAAACAATCTACTAAATTAAAAGATAAAGTTAACCAGATAGACACAATTTAATTGGATTTTGGAAGAGCTATTAGCAAGACTCTCAGAAGTCTTGAAGACTCACTCAGAAGAACTGAGTGAGAACTGAAATAGAAAAATAATGAAGAGCAGTTAAGCAATTGGAAAAGGAAGATAAACTAACAAAATTAATAACAGAATATTCCTCCACTTTCATCACAATTTTTATAGAGAGAGTATAAAACCCTCATTTATATGCATGTAAATAGATATAGATATATGGTTACATATAAAATTCATTTATGTATTCATTATAGAAATGTAAAAAAATTGTAGTAGACCAAGTACTACACCAAAATCTTATTAGGTGGCAGGTAGTCTAAACTTTTCCTATGTTTTTTTTCAAGACTCAAAGAAAAGAAAAGTAATTTTAAAATTTCTGTTTGTAGAGAACATACATGTATAACTGGGTTTATTGAACTTTTTTGGTAGGTAAAGTTTGGAAGATTTAGCCTTTGAAAATTTCTAAAATATCTCCATCATATATCCAGATATACTTGTATTTCTGTGTCTTCATGAAAATAAATATCAAATAATGGTTAAGAAACTAAAATATTAGTTTTTATATGTATAATTAATTGAATATCAAAAACTAGAAGCATAGCATTAAATGCATTTTTACTACAACTTGCTCTAAAAGAGTGCAAGCTTATCTATAGGAGTTGCAAAAGAATATGCTCTTTTTAAAGTCTTTTCTGTATATATATAACAGCTGCTGCTGTTCAGAAAGGATCTCTGGATATTTCAGGAATCAAATTACTCAGCATTCAGAAAGGAGCTCTTCAAAACTTGCCTGGATTCCACCCTGTGCCACATGCTGTAGGAGTCCCTGCTGGAGCAGGGGAGTTGGACTAGCTGATCTCTAGAGATCACTTCTAACCCTAAAGATTCTGTGATTCTGTGATGTCTTGCAGTAACTCTCGTCAGTGCCATCTCTCACTGTATTACAACACATTTCTAATGAGTTAGACCTAGGTTTTATAAAGAACATTCTCCTTGTTTTTTACAGGTAAGAAAGGAAATATGTTTGTTGTGTCTGTGAAGATTCCAACAACAGTACACATAAATCTTTTGAGAATAAAAATACTTATTCTGAGGGAGATTCATTATTGATAATTTAATAAATCCTTTGTATTCCTTTGTGCTTTTCCCAGTTCTGGAGAACACCTGTTAGATGCAGATATTGGATGTTAGTAATTTAGAAAATGTCAGCATTCATTTGGTCTAAATTCTGTCTGAGTTTTTTAATCTTTGTTCACTCTTTACTAGTCACCTCTGAACCCCTACAGCTAGAAAATAGAAAATCCCAGACATGAAAAGAATAATTTGTCCAGTTTCAGCCATCCTACAACAGCCCAGGTCACAGCATAGACTAGAGACAAACCTCAGTCCAAGCTTTTGATTTATTTAGTTGGTCACCTATCTTTTGGCATTGTTTTGAGGTACCTTATTCTCCAAAGGATCTTTGTAAGTGTCTCGATCATCACTAGAGATCTGGAAATTATAAAGATCAAGTATCTGTCTTATCTAAAACCAGATTACCTAGGCTCCTATCTGTGAATTTTTGAATTTTATTCTGATACTTACTATGATATTTTTCCCCTAAAATTGTTTCAGTTACTACATCGTTTGTAGTTCTTTGACTTCAGAAATCTTTAATGGATAACAGTAGGAATATTCAATCAGTAGTCACATCTGTGTTTAAACTCATGAAGACTGATTTTTTGTGATTTCATTTTAAATAAAATTATCTTACGCCTGAAGAGTTCAATTTATTTGCTCTTATAAACAATATGTTTAGCTTGCAGATAGTATTGCAGTCATGTTAGTCCTGCATTAACAAAATTTTCATCATACAGTATGCTCTGCAGTTTCAATTTGTCATTTTGACTTTAAGCAAACTGAAAATCATAAATAATCAGGAAGTAAAGGCTTTTATAATTGAAAATATGATCATATGGTTTATTCTTCACTTTTTCTCCAAGAAAAATATTGTACTTCAGTACTGCAGTACATTTTATTTGATTTGGTTTTGTTTCTAAAATACAATGCAGGGCAGCATATCCTAATGGTTATTACATGTGAATTATCACTAAGATTTTAATGTTAAAGTAGAAGAAATAATACAGAAAAATGAAGAAAAAAAAGAGCTCTATTATTTTCTTTGTTAAGAAGCCAGCAATTTGTAAACAACTTGCCATGGGCAGTAATAAGAGAATAATTTCTATTGAAAAGTCTATATAGAATTATTTATTTTATAGTTGGTTCCAAAAAGCAAATGACCAAATCAATATTTTCTTGACACTTGATTGGGCTTGGGAAAATATGGTCAAAACTGTGGTGTCCTCACCAGGAAAAATAAATCATATCATATCTCCATTGTTTTCCCTAACATTCCTTTTCATAATGGTGAAACCTATAACAGATTTACCTAGGTTAACCTCCTTCCAAGAACAGTTAGAGAATCAGCTGATAACAGAGCATTTTACAATCTGCATAGATTTTATACAAACAGGGATGGATTTCCAAGAGGACCGAAGAGTGAGAATGACAAGGGTTAAAATAAAAATACTGTAGTGTTCTCTTCTAAATAAATAAATAAGCAAATACACAGTGATCATCAATAAATGGTGTGTGTAAATCAGATGGGGCTCCAAAGGAGTCAAATCTCAATCACTGCTTGTAGAACATGAGTGAGAATGACAAGGGTTAATATAAAAATCTTGTAGTATTCTCTTCTTAATAAATAAATAAATAAATCTACAGTGCCCATCAATAAGTGTTGTCTGAGTAAAATCTCAATCAATGCTTGTTGAGTGTGAGGTAACACAGTCCTTCCCTGAATCTAAGGACTCTTTGTTAGTTTAAAGAGATTTTTGTTCTTCTCAGTTCATCTCATTAGTTAAATCTCAATGAGGTTACAAAGAAATTTTTTACAAACAATCTAACAGTTACAAAACATGAAATCACTCTGCTTCTCTAATTCTTCAGAAGAAGAATTTCCCTGAAACTTTCAATATGATTCACTGACAATTGCCTTACTTCGGAAGTCAATCTTTACCTCCAAGAAATATATTAATGAATGTTAGTACACTTAGCATGTTACATTGACAAAAGCAACAACATATTATAGATCCACAAGAATAAGTAAAATGATTGATAATAACAACAGAATTGATGACTGTAAGATAATGAGACAATATTGTTAAAGGAAACACAGTCAATGAGAGGATGTCTGGATTTAACATAAGAGAATTTCAGAGTGACAAATTTTCTCTCCATTCTAGTCGACTCATAGAAAACATTCATTTATTTTTCTTCCACTTTTTCTTTCACTTTATCTGTAACATCTCCCATTCACCATCAAGACTCTGAAAGTGTCTTCTTTCCCCTCCCCAGATCTAGGGGAGCTGACTTGGCATTTGAGCTCAGATACTTGGTCTTTGCAAATGTTCAGCTACCTGTACTGTCAGTTGAATGCTTAGGTTGTTACTAGAATTGTTCCGCTCTTTTCACTTGTTGACAAGGATGCTGCCCCTGTCTGCTTTGCTGCTACACTTGCCTTCCAACTTCACTTCCCTCACAGTGCAGGATACTTGATACTCTTTTATACAGGGGAATACATATTATTAATGTATTTATGTACTGCTAATATACTTAATAAGTCTCAGTTTTAAAATCATAATCTTTTTTGAAAGAAGGGGAAAGTGTACATACACAATACCTCAACAGTGTTGACAACTTCTACTGGGGAAAACTGTAAAATAAAGTGTTTTTCAAATACCTTTTTTTTTTTTTTTTTTTTTTTTGTCTATACATGAGGTGGAGAAAGCAGTTAGATGAGAAATTCTTTAGAAGTAATTATAATAGGAAAGAATACATTATCAGTTTAGAAAGAAAAAAAAATAACAAGAGTCCAGTGACCAAATGGGTTGCAGGAAGCAAAGCTGCTCCAGGAAGAAAACAGAGGAAAAACATAATGAATAGAAACATAATGAATTGAGGTAAGTCTATTGGGGGAAAAAGATATAAGAAAAGGTGACAATTTTTCAAAGAAATTGCTCTGATAAAACAAACAAAAGTAAAAAAAAAAAAAAAAATGGAAAGACAAAAGTCCAATAAAGCACCAACTTGGTCAAACCATAAGCTTTTCGTTGACCTCAGAAAAAATAACAATAAAAGGAGTATTGCTGAGTACTAAAGACAAACATTTAAAGATAAAATCAAGAAAGTAAGAACAACATAATTATTCATAAGCATTAAACACATTAACATATCAGGAAAAAAAAAAAAAAAAAAAAGGAATGTTGGTCCAGGTCTCAGCAGAAAAGGACAACTATCAATAAATGATACTGAAAATACTTGAATATTTAATGCCTTACTTTCTAAAGATTGTAATGCTATATAATGTTCTTAGAAGAATGCTAAAGGAGAAAGGTTTTCGTAAAGCCTGGTTACAAAACAAGTGAGGTAGTTACTAAATCAGTCAGTGCTAGCAAAGGGAAGGATGCAAGCAGAGTCAGACATACCACGCAGATTAACACATGGCAGTGTGCCGGATATCCCAGGTAGGGTATCATCTTCCTTTATGCTGAGGTGCTCTTCAAAGACAGTAGATTAATAGGGAGAAACTGGTTTCACTTCTCAAAAGGGGCAGAAATACGTTTGCCAATTGTCTGTCTAGGTTTGCTGAGGTATGGTGCCTAAAGACTGAAGATGAGCAAGGGTGTAGATGACAACATCAAAGTATGTGTGGAACAGAGCAATTAAAGCTTCCCACGCTCCCCTTAGACTGTAATAAAAAGCAGATCATCTCAAATGCCAGTGCACCCATACCTGAGCCTGGGAAACATACAGGAAGTAGAACTCCATGCTCATTCAAAGGCTAATGATCTCACCGGGATTACAGAAATCAGATGGGATAGTTTATGTGTTCCAAGTACTACAAAGGATGGTTCAGAGGAAAGATGTAGGGGGTAGAAAATAAGGAGGGTCTGAAATCTGCATAAAATAATATTTTGAATGCATGGGAACTAGCACTGGACAAGAGGACAGGTCTGTAGAGCATCTTTGGATCAAAACCAGAAGGATCCCCTTCAAAGGAGATATAACGGTAGGTGTCTGTTACAGGCCACCTAAACAGGAAGAGGTAGTTGAAGTCACTTCAGAGAAGTAACCCAGAAAAGTATCAGGTCTGCAATCTTGGTCCTCAAGGGAGACTACAGCTACCCTGATATTTCCTGGGAAAGTAACATTTGGATGCACAAGCTGTCTAGTT
This sequence comes from Eudromia elegans, assembly GCA_003342815.1. Taxonomy (NCBI): domain Eukaryota; kingdom Metazoa; phylum Chordata; class Aves; order Tinamiformes; family Tinamidae; genus Eudromia; species Eudromia elegans. The sequence goes on from PTEX01000120.1 coordinate 1,788,374, forward strand.
CTGTAGTATACAGAAGAAAATTTCCTACCAAAGTTGCAGTATATGTCAGTTAGGACTACTGTCTTTTTAGACGTACTGCTTAAAAGAAAGAAAGACTGTTTTGCAGGCATGACCCTCAATGTTGGCCTTGACTGCAGTAACCACTGGATGGTAGAGTTTAGGATCCTAAGTGGCAGAAGCAAATAGCAGAATAAGTACTCAGGACTTCTGAAGAACAGGTTTAAAATTTCTCAAGGTATTGTCAAGAGGTATCTACTGGAAGCCTGTTTCAGAGAGCAAAAGAACTGACGAACCACTCTCCGTGCTCTTTGAAACTTCATGGAGATTAGAGTAAATCCCAGATGACTGCAAAAAAAAATATATATATGTTTATATATATGTATACATATGTTTATCTGCAAAAGATAACCAGATAGAACAGGTAAACTGTTCTAAGACCTACAGTCCTGGAACAATTATGGAGGAGCTCCTAGTGGAAGTCATTTCCAGTACATAAAGGACAAGAAGGGGGCTGCGGAATAGTTACCTAAATTTCCAAAGGACAAATCATGCTTGGCCAAACAGAAACAATTTGCTTAATGGATGAAGAGACAGCTATTAATATCATCTACCATGATAGCAGATGTCTGACAAAGTCTTCCACAACTTTCTTGTTAAAGACCCATGAAGTAGACCTAGTGAAGATCTAGTGAAGTAGAAGTCCTGACAAATAGAAATTACATGACTTCCAAGATCTTACAAGATTTTACATGATTTTACATGGTTAATGTAAAGTCCCACATCTCTGACAAAATCCTCACAAGCATTGCAAGTTGAGGATGGAGTGGCAGGGAAACAGCTTTGCTGAAAATGATCTGGTGGTCTTAGTGGACTGTAAGCTGGATTCAGATAATGTATCCTGGGAGCAAAATGGATAAACTGTGTCCTGTACTGCATTATTGAGGGTACAGCTAGTAGATCAAGGGCTGTGACTATTCCAGTCTACTGGGTACTAGTAATACAACACTTGGAATACTGTGTTCACTTGAATTTCTACCAGTCCAAGAGAAACATTGAAAAACTCTAAAGAATTACTAAATATCAAAATAGGTTGCCCTGAGAAGTGGTGGAACCTCTCTCACTAGAAAGAGTCAAGATTTGTTTTGAAAATGCCCTAGATTACTTAATCTATGGCTCTACTTGCAACAGAAGATCAGATAAGGTCCTGAGGTCCTTTGAAACCTAAACTTCCCTGATTTTGTGATCAGTGTGTTGCTGTAAAAAGGAAAGAATTATTGAGTGAGATTTTACAGTGGCTTGTCTTGGGTCAGGTTTTATTCAACAATGTTAATAACACCCTGGTGACAGAATATGGAGTACATGTATTAAATCTGCAATTCAGGAGAGACCAGCACAGGATAATACACAAAAGCAGGAATAATGAGTTCACAAATACAAAATAAGCTCAGATGCATGGCTTGAGTCAAAAATATCTTACTATTATGAAAAGGCAATCAAACTGGGAGTTATGAACAGACTGATAGACAGAAAAATGTATGAAAATGTGTGAAATAATTCCTTTCTCAAAGACACACCAGGAAAATCCCTTTTAAAACACCCAGTCCATTTTTAGAAATTGTGTTTTAAGAAAGATATGGGGATAGCAATTGGGAAAATGATGAAAATAGTGGCAGTCTATAAATAGGATCCACAAGGAAGGACTGGCCAAACTACTGTTTTTTAGTTTAAAAGACCGAAAATATTATTGCTGAGCTATTGAAAACAGTAGTTGAAGAGAGAACAGGAATAATTTGGTCTTTATATAAAAACATCTTTTGAAATAAAGTGTTTAATGACAGCAAAAAAGATTTGTATTTGAATTAGAAAAAATCTACTGGCAAAGCCAATAAACAACTGGAGTGCTTGGGCACTTCCTTGGCAATAAAGAATAGTTAGAGCTTTTGAAAATATATACAGTTGAGGTAAGGATTCTGTGAGATTCTGTGAGATTATTTTTCAGGATAATATTTGGCCTTATTTATCCATGAGGTATACACATGAGTATCTGCATATATGTGTATACATTGTTACTCAGCAACACATTCCACAGGTCCAGGTGTATCTGGGCATTTCTGAGATGAATTGTGGCAAAGATGTTTTTTTCAAAATTATACTAAAGGTAAGCAGTACTTTTCAGGGTAAGATCACATACATTCCGCACATATATTTGGATTGCATATTCATGTTAATCAAAATGAATTTGTTTTGAATTTTTGTCAATCAAAATAAAAGATGCTATCTAAGGAATCTACAAATAAAGGCACTATAAATAGTAAAATGAACTAATAAAAATACCAAAATGAAAGTGCATTCTGAAATTGTCAGAATCCTATTGAAATGCATAGTATCATTCATCTCTTTTCATACTATTAAAGCAGACTTACTTTGTTAATTAGATAATCATGATTAAAACCATAAAAAGATGCCTCTACTTTAGTTTTCTTAGATGTGCATAATTAATTCAAAAGCACATTATCGTTCTACAGATTAGATGAGCTTTACTATAGTACTGCGCTTGTAGAACTTGTTGCTGATTTGCCAGCACACTTATAAAGGGCGGCATTCATAAATGTTTCAGGGTGGCTGAGAAACAAGCACGCAGAAAGCAGGAGTGGCAGGCGTGAAAATAAAAAGGCAAATCAGCCAACTGTGAATAGATCTATCTGTTTCGTTTCCTGTAACACAAATGGGAGGAAGAGATTTATCAACTGGCAAATAGTTTCATAAAGTACATAATTGTCTCTGCTAAGTAAGTTGACTTTGCAATAATGGACTTGCCCTGCAGGGGACCAAGGAATCCCATGGAAAATAAATAGGTAAGAGTCTCGGGCCTGAAGTATTTACACTTTACTTCTTGAAGGAAGTTACATAAAAGTCAATGTAAACAGTCATGTTTATACAAGCACATTTAGAATTTCTCAGGAAGGAAATAACTAATTATTAGGAAATAACTAATTATTGCAGATTTTTTTTCTTTCTATAAGGAAACAGACTTCTGCTGTATCTCTATACGATAAGAATATTTATTCAAAAGTTTTTGTGGCATCTTTTGAGCACTCTCTTTTTCTTTTTCAGGGAGGATGGGAGAAAGTTCTAATGCCTTGTAACAACAATGTGCTGCAGCATGCTGATACCTCACAAGTTCCAACAATTGAGGTTATTGAAGTTAACCAATTCAGAGCTACTTAGAAGAAAAAGAAAGAAAGAGAGAAAGAAAGAGAGAAAGAAAGAGAGAAAGAAAGAGAGAAAGAAAGAGAGAAAGAAAGAGAGAAAGAAAGAGAGAAAGAAAGAAAGAAAGAAAGAAAGAAAGAAAGAAAGAAAGAAAGAAAGAAGAAAGAAAGAAAGAAAGAGAGAAAGAAAGAGAGAAAGAAAGACAGAAAGAGAGAAAG